>VWZV01004684.1:157756-347657 GCA_013397155.1 Irena cyanogastra
GGTGCTCTCCTCCTTTGGGGGAAAAAAATAAAGCAGGGTCCTGGGATGGAGGACACCCCTCCTTGCGAGGGGACAGTGTTGGGGTGGGGGTCACCCTCGTTCCTGCCAAGGGGCAGGGTGGGTGATGGCACCTCCGTGCAAGAAGTCAGGCTGCTGGGTGAGGGGGGACGCCCTCCTCGCCAGAGGGCAGGGATTTTGGGGGGTGAGGGGAACACCTGTGTCTTCCCTACGCACACCCCCCATCCCAAGACTGGGAGAAGGTGATGAGGATCAGCGCTGGAGTTCGGGGCGAGCTTTAGGGCGGCTTTAGGGCAGCCCCTGGAGCGGCTCCTGGTTCCCGGGCCGGCCCGGCGGATGAATGGGAGCAGGTGGGGGCCGGGGGCCCGGCCGGGCCGGCTGCGGGCTCGGGGCGCCCGCCGGACAACAAAGGCAACAGCAGCAGCCCGACAGGAGGAGGAGGAGGAGGAGTGGGGTTTTTTCCCTCTCTCGCTCTCTCTGGTTTTTGTTGGGGTTTGGTTTTTTTGGGGTTTGTTTTTTTGTCCCGTCCTCCCCCCCCCCCGATTGTTGTTCCTTGCAGCGCTTACAAAAAGAGCGGGTGCTCCACACGAGGGTTTGTTTAAAAGGTGCTTTTCCAGCGCTGCCACATTGGGGGAGGACGAGGGGCAATGCATGCCTTGCACTTAAATATTGTGGCATTAAGTCATTTGGATTGTGATAGCTTTCGGGAGAAAGAAAAACATAGTGGAAGGCACTGAAGGCACTGTGAGAATTATTTTTTATTTATTTAGGGGCAGGAAAGAAAATACTGTGGCCAGTTTATTGGATGGATGTAAGGTGCTAGGCCTTTTGCACAAAACAACTTGAATTGCAATTGCAGATTCTTCTCTCTTCACTTAGTTTGTTGACTTCATGCTATTCAGAAAGAGGAATGGGAATGTAAATAACACAGTNCGCCCCCGGAGCTGGGAAGGGACAGACGGAACCGGGGAGGGCAAAAAAAAAAAGATAAAAAATAAGGCACCGACAATAACAGCCCCCCCTCCCCCTCCCCATTCAAAAACACAACATAAACCCCAGGGATAGATGAACTACAAATGAGAAAGAGGAAAAGATGGAACTGCACATCCTAGAGCACAGGCTCAGAGTGGCCAGCATAGCCAAGGAGAGCATCCAGTTGTTTACCTATGGATTAATCAAACTTGCTTTCCTGTCCTCTAAGACGAGGTAGGTGCTGGGGATGGGGCAGCGCGGGGGAGGGGGGGGGCGCCCTCCTTGCGAGGGGACAGAGTGTTGGGGGCGTTTCCTCCTGGCTATGAGGGGACTGGGTGCTGGCAGGGCACCCTCCTTCCCTCCGACGGGCTGGGGTGGGGNTTTTTTCCCTCTCTCGCTCTCTCTGGTTTTTGTTGGGGTTTGGTTTTTTTGGGGTTTGTTTTTTTGTCCCGTCCCCCCCCCCCCCCGATTGTTGTTCCTTGCAGCGCTTACAAAAAGAGCGGGTGCTCCACACGAGGGTTTGTTTAAAAGGTGCTTTTCCAGCGCTGCCACATTGGGGGAGGACGAGGGGCAATGCATGCCTTGCACTTAAATATTGTGGCATTAAGTCATTTGGATTGTGATAGCTTTCGGGAGAAAGAAAAACATAGTGGAAGGCACTGAAGGCACTGTGAGAATTTCCCTTTATTTATTTAGGGGCAGGAAAGAAAATACTGTGGCCAGTTTATTGGATGGATGTAAGGTGCTAGGCCTTTTGCACAAAACAACTTGAATTGCAATTGCAGATTCTTCTCTCTTCACTTAGTTTGTTGACTTCATGCTATTCAGAAAGAGGAATGGGAATGTAAATAACACAGTTCAAACTGTTCTTGTTTTGCCTGCCTGATAATTAGTATTTCAGTTTTCTCCCCACATTCATTCTTGTATTAAGGTGGGAAATTTTCTTTGGCAGTAGGAAAATAATGAATAGATATTTAAGAAATAGAAAGCAAATTAATTTGTCTTATTTCAAACTGTAATTCAATGCTCTCTATAAAAATGCTTACAGATGAATGGACCCATTTGTGGTGTAATTTGATTACAGCCCTTTATCTTAAACTTCATGCCTTGAAATTTCACTCTGATTTGGGGCTCAGTCCCATTTGGCTTGCCACTAACATTGTTTGCAGTGTAAAGTATATCAGCACCTTGTTTACTGCTGTCCCCGAATACTCCACGGGGCATTAAAGGGTCCTCAGTCTTAAGTTTCTATTTTTATATGTTGTTTCATTGTAATTGAAAGTTGCTGCTGATTTTTTGAAGGTCTTGTTGCTTCCTCTCCCATGCTTAAAATGTCACTCTTACTGTCAACAATGAAGTCTTTAATCTGTCACTCTTAATGCATAGACTGGAATTTCATGGGGCTTTTTCTGTTTGCTTGGGATTATTTTTTTTTTTTTATTTATATTTTTTTAAACTTCAGAGATGGTCCTGTTGTCTTTTTGTTTCACATTAGATTTCACATTTTCAATGTTAGAGTGCTGTGAAAGGGTGAGGGCAGTAAGATAACCCCTTTGGGGTTTGATACCTTGTCCAGCATTTGGGTGCAGCACCTGACAGTTTTGTTTTGTCTCTGGTTGCTATGTTGTCTTTTAACATATACACCCTGAGTATCAATCTTTCCTTACCTTCCATGGAATCTCACTGATCAGGAACAACAGATGTTTGTGGAATGATTTGTTGGCATGGGAAACTTCTCTTTATTTCCCTTTTGTTCATTTTGTTATTTTTGCAGACAGTAGAGATGCAGGGGAAGCTTGTTTGTGTCATCCTTGAGACAGCTGACAGCACTGAAATGCTTTCTCCTGTGTGCTTTTGCATGCCCTGTGGCAAACAAGGTCCCTGCCCCACAGATCTTCTCTGGTCAACATCATGTGTGTAAGAAAGATGAGGGTCTCTGGGAGATGTAACTATAAATTTATGACCCTGCTGTTTCTCTTTCCTACTCCTTCAAAAAGTGAATGTGCTCAAAAGTCAACAACTTTTTATGGGGGTGCAAGACAAATCTCCTCTCCCACACACCCCATCTGCAAAGAACTCCTCACAGGAATGAAAGAGGGAGGTGGTCCACATCCCTGCTAATCTCTTCTGATGAGATAGCAAAGATAGCAGTTACTGCATCACCTACATTTCTCCCAGTGAGACCTTAAACAGAGTTTTACTGGTGCTGCAAGGCTGCCAGTAAGAAATAATGATTTGTAGGACAGATGTGATCCAAAGGGGTGACAATGACATCATCAGTGTTCTTATGTTAGTCATGCAAGAAACTAGGGTTTTTACATAGCCTCCTGTGAGAAGTGATTTGGAGGGTCTCTTTCATGTTGTCATACATCAGGGAAAAGGGCTGGAACAGTTTTTTTAAATCTTGCATATTTTTCTTAATCCTCTTGGGAAGGAAAAGTAACAAATCTCCCTTTTTATTTGGCCTTTTGCCGCTCTCTCACACTCTTGCCCTTGTTCATGACACAAGTGTTTTAATTTAGCTTCTGTTACAATAGCAATGTTTTCTTGTACAGAGAACAGCAGTTTTGAGGCTATTCTAGTGGCCAGAAGCAAGACAGCAGCTAACATAGTGAAGAGGTGAGACCAGTAGTGAATGAAATAGTGGCCTGAACTGAGCTAAAAGAAAAATACTATTAATCATAACTTTAAGTTAGGCATGAGGTATTTTATGCAAAGTTGCATTCAGAGAAGTCATCTAGGAATAAATAAAAGCAGTTACACTGAGGACTGTGCTCTTGGTGTTCTGCTTTTGTCAGTGCAGGCCTACTGATTTCAGCAGGCTCTGCCAGGCACCCCAGTGGAGGAGTGATCCATGTCTTTTTTAGTGACATGCTGAAGATTTCCATGTGTCTAATGTTTTTACTGTTGCTGTCATCACCATTCTGGATTTTATTGATTGTGTTGGTTAGGGCATGATGCTGATAGCACCAAGGTTGGGGATTCAGCCCTCATACTAGCCACTCACCTGAGAGTTGGACTCAGTAGTCTTTTGAGTCCCTTCCAGCTCAGCATATTGTGTCTCTGTGTCTGACTTGAATGTTCCTCGGTACCAAGGATCCTCACCTATTCAGAAGCTGTGCACTGTGCTTATGCATGTATAAATATAACAACTGTGTGTGGCTTCACCACTGCATTAGTTTTCTTTTGTATGTGCCTCTGTAAATGCTAGTTCTCTGGGGCGGAGAGCTGTGCTCATCTGAAAACTCCAGCCTTCATCTCCCTGTGTGCTGCAAAACGAGCAGCTCCCCTCGCAGCAAAGCTGAGTGTCTGTGCCTCGTTGGTTAAACTGTCTCATGCTGCTGGGAGAGGTGCCACAAGTAACCTGCTTGAAGACTTGATACAAAGACTGTTTTGCTACATTCCTGTCTTGATTTTTTTTTTTCCCTTAGTTGCAAAATACTTTATAACTGCATCCAACAATGGAAAGTGCTGGATTCTGCACCTGGGCTGGGCAGCCCTGGATGTGGGTACAGCCTGGGGAAGGAGCTGCTGGAAAGCAGCACCACACAAAGGGACCTGGGGGTCCTGGTTGGTGGCCAGTGGCATCTGAGCCAGCAGCGCCCTGGAGCCAGCAGGGACATCCCTGTCCTGGGGCACCGGGCCCAGAATCGCCAGCGGGGCCAGGGAGGGGATTGTCCTGCTCTGCTCTGGGGGCCTCACCTCGAGTGCTGCGTGCAGGTTTGGCAGCACAGTGTAAGAAAGATGTGAAACTGTTAGAGAGAGTCCAGAGGAGGCCGTGGGGGCAGCGAGGCCTTGAGGGGAAGCCGTGTGAGGAGCTGCTGGGGGCACTTGGTCTGCTCAGCTGCAGAAGAGGAGACTGAGGGGGCTCATGGCAGTCTGCAGCTCCCTGGTGAGGGGAAGAGGAGGGGCAGAGCCTGAGCTCTGCTTTGTGTCACCAGGGATGGCACCTGAGGGAATGGCTGAAGCTGTGTCAGGGGAGGTTAAGGTTGGGTGTTGGAGACAGGTTCTTCCCCCAGGGAGTGGCTGGGCACTGAACAGGCTCCCCAGGGCAGTGGTCACAGCACCAAGGCTGCCAGAGCTCAAGGAGTGTGGGACAATGCTCAGACACATGGGGTGACTCTTGGGGATGGTGCTGTGCTGGGCCAGAAGCTGGACTCAATGATCCTCATGGGTCTCTTTCAACTCAGCATGTTCTGTGATTCCTTTTAGTGCACAGGAGCTAAATCTGAATGGAGGACAGTTTGGGATAATGCATGCATGCATTGAGCCACCAGTGCATGCAATAAACAGTGGGAAGGTGAGCCTACCCTTGTCTTTTGAGAGTACATAAAAATATATGGAGAGTCCAGGAAAATAAAGTGGGGTCAGGGTTCTTCCAGGCACTGGGTCTATGTCATGTAGTTAGCCTGATTTCTGGGTTATGCTTTAGTAGACCCCGAACATCTGGAGTCAATGCTAACAAGTTATCTTTCCTGGCTATTCCAGTGCCTAATAGAAAGATTTGGTGGTAAGCAGTGAAGTGGTGAGGGAGAAAGGTATTATTTAAATTGTAAAGCTATTAAATTATAAGTAGAATAAAGTTGAGCAGTTAGTTTGCTCACAGGGCTGGGTGTTTAAATGACCTATTTTAAAATCTCTGAGGATGTTTTGATATTCTTTGGTTTGAGATGGTCATTATTTCTGAATGCCAAAGAGAAGGAGAAAGTTCTGCATGTGTAAAGGATGAGGCCTTGGTCACCTGAAATGTTTAAATGCAGCAATTCCAAAAGCATCTGCCACGCTGGATCCTTTTTCAAGGTGCTCCAGTTTATGTGTATTGGTGGCTTGACACAGAATTACAGGCACTTTTCAAGCTTACAGGTTTGGCACTACACCCAGATGGCTGTCCATGTGAATGGGATGCTTCCCAGAGAAGCTAGATGGGATGCAGTGATCCCACTACAATGGGATGCTTGCAGGCAGAAGGTATTCTTAGTGTGGGGAGGTCCTTAAAAATATTCATTCTGATAAAAATGTAGCAAGAAGTGAATGGTGATAAAATGTACAGAATAAGTTGGATTTTCTTTGGGTTTTAAGCAAAAAATAAAACTAGGTTTCTTGTCTTTAAGTTTGTGGTGGTATTTTTGGTAATCTGTCCATTTTGCTTAGTAATAATTGACACCTCTACTTATGAACAGTGTGCTGTTGCTATTAATATAAGTGTTTCTCATTCCCTGATCACTTGTTTACTGTATAGGTGTCCTGAAATTAGAGATACTGCAATAAAAGGCCTATTTTGGACTTCAGAATATAACAGGACAAACAAGTGCTTAAAATGTATCCATGCATCGTTTGAGGACATTGAGATCAGCAGTCTGTTTCCTTTGGTATGAACTCAGACAAACACATGTTGTTTATGCCCTTATATGAGAAACAGATCGGCCTGCA
This sequence comes from Irena cyanogastra, assembly GCA_013397155.1. Lineage (NCBI taxonomy): Eukaryota > Metazoa > Chordata > Aves > Passeriformes > Irenidae > Irena > Irena cyanogastra. The sequence goes on from VWZV01004684.1 coordinate 164,177, forward strand.
ACACTGGATGATTATCTGGCAAAGACAAGTTACTCCTATCATTAAAACCTTTTTTTTTTTGGTCTCTCATGGCTTCTGCCATCCTGTGCATCCCAGGAAGACCACTGGGTAAAGGCTTTTGCCAGTTACAAGGGCCTATCTACTAATCTAAAACATGTTGCTCGTGTTTTCTTTTGTTGTGGCAAAGACTCCCAAATGTCTTGAATATTTTATTTTGTTTCCTGGGTGTGTATATGTGTGTGATATCTGGGGTTTGGACACTTCTTTTTCAGTGTGATTTGGTGACCATCTGTTACAGAAGAGGTGAGTGCTGATGTCCAGACCCCACAGGAGGCTGGAGTGGTGGGAAGCTTCATGGCTAAAGCTGCCTGCCCTTCCCCAGAGCTCTCTGCTGCCCTGTTTGTGTCACCACGGGCATTTATGGTGCTGGTGGATGTTCAGGATGAGTAGAGCCAGTGAGAATCAGCTAACTGAGTAGGTGGAGAGAACAGAATTTACTTGTTTGGGCTAAGGAAGTATATAAGCTCTTTAATTGTGCATGTCATCAGTTTGCCTTCAAGGCTGCTGGGTGTTTCAGCTGCTGCTGGGCTGTGAGAGCATTCTGCAGTGTTTTAACATGTTCAACCTTGGAAGGAGCAGGTTTCCTTCCTGATGGTCTCTTACTGTTTATCTACAAATGGTTTTTTTTTTTCCCTTTATTTTCTGCTTCTGCCACATGGCTTACCAGTGGGGCACTGCCTGATTTTCTCCTTCTTTGCCTGGCAGTTTTGTCATGCAGTCAGGCCTCAACCTACCATGTGGTCCCATCAGGCTGAGGCTGATGCCACGTCAGAAACTGACAGAAGTGCTTAGAAACGAAATGAGATTCAAAAGGTGGAATTGAAGTACTAGATCAAACCCAGAGTGTGATGCTGGGGAGCACTATGTGCTGGAGAAATGTTGATTTAGATATTGTACTTCTAAAATAAATAGATATTTGCCTGTAGTTTGTAGTGGGATAGTTGTTTATCCTTATTTCCCATGTTTCTGTTCATTGGGAAAGCTGTCACATAGATGAGGTGCATCACCTGTGGATAAGGTACAGCATCAGTTGTGTAAAAGAAACATCAATGGTGCCTGCTCATGTTGAGCTGAGAAATAGAAAAGAGGAAAAAATACTCATCTTTTGCCATGTAACTCATTAAAGATTCCCTCAGATGAATATTTTTTATTACTTTGAGGTGAAAGTCATTATTTAAATTAAAAATATGGCTTTTATTAGTTAGATGGCTCTTCCTGCAAGCTGATACTGGTATGCCTCAGCAGTAGAGCCAGTGCAGGTCTGTTAAGGGAAAGTAAGATCACTGTGCATTCATCATCTAGAAGTAACAGCTGAATTGTTCATTAACACAATGTTTGAATCCACAGTCTACCCCTCTACTGAATTATAACTTAAATTAAGTTTTCTTTGATAGCTAATTCTTTGACAATGCCTTGGTCACTCTCTATAAACATGTCTTTATGTTGATTTTTTTTTAATTCTGTTTAGCACACCACCTCATTTATCCAATACACATCTTCTAGTCACCCTGCATGTTAGAGTTTTAATATATTTGGATAAGGGGCCCAATTTCTTTTCTCACCAGAAGCAGTATGGATTTGTTCTTTTGTTCACTGCCAACTCAAGAGTAAACTCCAGCTCTGATCTGCTGGTAACTGGAGGCTGGTAAAGGAAGAATTATCCAACAGGAATGTGAGGAAATATCTCCATTCATTATAGTTCAGAATCAGCAGAGTAAAGCCTCTAAGCTGCTGTTATCATTTCAAAGTAAAAAGATCTCTTCTCCCCACCCTCAACTCAGTTTTGTGTAAATAAGATATATTTGTTAGGAAAGAAAACAACAGGCAAAAATGTTCTATTATGGCACAAAAAAGAAATGAAGATTGATTAAACCAGTTCCATGACTATACAAACCCTTGTTAGTCCCAGGTGTACTGCACAAGGTTTTACTGTGCTGACCATTGAAACAGAGAATCTGATCTCATTTTTGTGGTCTGATATGTAATAAACATTATGTACTGGTTATTAATGTTATATTTTCACACCCAAGGAAATGCAGTGAGCACCTAAACTTTCTCACCAACCAGAACAACCTTACTTTGGTCTGTTAAATGTGGCTTACTAGAGATTAAAACATAAAGCCTACTTCTGATCTGCAGCCTGCCTTAGGAAGCTCCCAGCAGTAATACCAGAGATACTAGATCTCCCAGCAGATACCAGAGCTGCTGTTTGCCACAGAGCTGGCATGTAGAAGAGAGAAGTGGCAAGTTTGCTTGGTGCCAGAAAACCATCCACTAATCCTTTGGGGACTTCTGAGGTGTGCTTTTGTGGGGATGCCTGGGTAGGCAAAATGATTTTTTTGAAATTTTGTGGTCCAGTTATTGTTTGGTAATGTGATGAAATAAATGTTTTTAAGATACTTGTGCTACTTATTGGCCAGTAATTGTAGAGAGATGTAGGCTGTTATTGATGGTAAGCTGTCCTTGACCCAAATTTTTTCAATACAAATTGTTTATGAAGTAGGAACCAAACCCTCTCAGGAGTGTGAATGTGTGTTTGACTGAGGTGTAACTGTAAAGGAGAAGTTCATCTTCTTTCCCTGTCAAGTTTTAAGTTCTTATTATAGAGGATACTAGAGATGGCATAAGGTGTGCCTCTTTAGGAGTAAAATGCAACCTTTAAGTCTTATGCAAAGTATTCAAATAGATGAATTTTAAAAGTTGACACTGGGGGAATTTCTCAACTTGAGAGGGGAAAATTTACAAATTTCAACATGGGTGGAACAGTTAAAAATGTATGTGTGACTCTCTGACTTTTTCTGTTCAGACTTTTTAAGAATGTTATGTGAAGAGAATCTGGGTAATGATATGCACTGATTTTAGCAATATTTGAATATTTATCCTGGTTCTGTGGTTAAAAGATCTGTATTTAGCCCTTTCTTGTGCCATGCATGTTTTTACAGGGTGAGTTGGTGGAAGTTGATAAGTCTGAGACCTTGACTGAAATGGCCATGTTAATCTTGCTTAACATTTGTAGTTTTTATTTCTTTTCCTAAAGGAAGATTGACTTTTTTCCCTTGATAACCTCTAAGGCACTCACTTGCAAATAAATGTAGTCTTGGCAGGAAGAAAAAGAGGTAGCTCTTAATATTGAGAAGGATATACTCTGCATGCATCTAAGCAACTGTATACATTTACATAGATTTACTTACTCTTTATTTTTGTGCTTTTTTGAAAATGATGGATGACTTATCATGATTAGTCTTTCAGTTGTGATCTTTTTCAAGCTGCTTTGAGTGGAAATTGGAGTTTGTAACGCGGAAAGCAAACATTTTCATTTGCTCTTTTTAAACTACTACACAGTATTGAATGTGCTAAGTATATAGGAAAAAAAATCTCAGCTTATTTTGTGTTTATAACTAAGCAGTGTAACATGACCTGTACTAAACAAATGAAGCCAGTTGAGACTTGAGACTGTGCTTGGCAAGACATTGGAGCTGGGAGGGCTCAGCCTTCCACACCTACTTCTTATTTGCAGACTGGAAGAAGAAAACCAAGTTTACTTGCCTTTTTACTTCCTAATTTGTTTCCCAAGCTGGAATTAACTAGTGATCATTTTGAACTAAACTGAGTAATTTGAAATGAGGAAAATATTCACCCATCTTGTGGGAGATAATATGCTGTCAAAATCTGGTGTATTGGATAGGTGGCCTGGTTACAGTGGCTTTGTCAGTGTTTCCTCCTCAGCTGACTTGTTTAATTTGCTTTGGAGTTTGGAGCAGCAAACGTATTTTGATGAATGCTGTTTAAATTACCTCACTTATACCTAGGATAATATTGTCACTGCAAAAATTTTTGGATTTCAGGTATCTTTATATCAGATGAGCTAATGTTAAAATACAGTTGTGCTCTTAATTGTTTTCATATTCAAATTACTTGGTTGCAGAAGGGTGTGTTAGAATTGCCTGTTCACTGCTGTGGGGATAGATTTCAGGCAATTTATGATATACTGAGATGATGTGTTGTGAGTTGCATGTTATTACCCATTTGGCATTTTTGTAAACCAAGCAGAGTTTTATTTGTGTGTAGTTTGTTTGCATCTGCTGAGCCAGCGAGGTGTGAAACCACACACTTGTGGCTTGGTCTCTCTTGAGCTTCCTGCAGGTAAGTCTAGTTAGTGGGTGGTTTTCTGCTGTGAGTGGTGGGACTATGTGCTTTGCAATAGTTCCATCTCACAAATTAAGTGGTCACAAATTGACATAGATTATGTTTGTTAAGAGATTTTTCTTCAGGTAAAATGCCAGCAATGTAGAGTGGTTATAGCAATTTTTTTTGCAAACAAAATCAATACTTCATTATGGAAAATAAAATGGATGTAGTTACCTGCATTGCAGACAAGGTACAGATGTGCAGAACGACTGGAATCCTAAGGAGCAGAGCATCATTTTTAACACAGGTTTTGTTTTTCAATGATTGTTTTCTTGTCAGTACTCCTGGCATACTGTGTAACAATATTTTGATGACTGCCAGAAACTACTTTGCTACACCAGTTTGTTGTTGGCTAAACATAGAAAAGTAAGCAAGAATTTGGTTTGACCAGAGCAGGCTTTATGTTTTAATGGGGAGAAAGATGAAGGGAAGTGAAGGAGCATGGATGGCTCATGACTGCCCGGGAGCCTCATGGGGGACTGAGGGTCAATGCAACAGTGGAGCCTCAAGGTTTTTGTGTAGTTTTCAGTCCAAGCCTGGTACATTGTCACAAACTTAGAAAATGGCTAATCTTTATAGAATGGAGGAGGTCAAGAAGTATCTCTGAAGATCGTGTAGCCCAACCCCCCAGCTCAGGGCAGAGGCTACTCAAGCAGCTTGCTCAGGATTGTGTCCATTGGGATCTTGTGCTCAAAGCCATGCATGGGGCTTTGCTCTCTGCTGTGTTAACATGTTGTTGACCTCATTGTAATGTTTTGCTCCATTTGGCATTACTTTCCACATAGCATTATAATATGTGATATAATGTCTCATCTCAGCACGACAAAGTGTTTTTTAAACTTTAAAGTGAAACTGTGCAGCCTCTTGGTTATGGAGAGAACTGTTGGTATGAATGAGACTGTTTATTGCAGTAGTTCATTGGTCCTTTGTGCTGCTTTGTGAGCATTTCAGGTGAAACTGCTTACTGCCTTTAAACTGTGAAAAACTAGCTGAAACAAACTTGATGCCAGAAAATTCCATAGCTTGGTAAGCGCAAAGCTTGCCTTGGGAAAGGGCATGTACTCACTTCTGTGCTGGTGGAGACAACTTAATTACAATTTGTAATGATGTTGGATAGATGCACAAGACTAATGAAGCTGCTGCTACCCAAGCCCTCTACATAAGTTCGTTTGTGTGAAGAAGTTTCATTTGTGTCCTTGACCTAAGCAAGGGAAAGCATTAGAATGACACAAAGTCCAAATGTGAAGTAGTTTGACTTTAATGTGCAGTATTGTGTGCTGCATGCCCTGCAGTAAATGCAGTGCTTTGGTTATTGTGCAGTTTCTGAAATTCCACTGTAAGAGTGGTCATGTGATTGAGCCTCACTGTAGGGAAGTGTTTTCTCTGTACTCTTCCTATTGGTATCAAGTTACTCCAAGCATTTCTGAGTGGTTTTTACAATTCCTGTGCATACAGTCATGCTGTTGGCTTTATGCCTTATCACATTACCCATCCCAGTGCTGTATTCCAGGGACTGCTGAGGTTTGATCCCAGGACAAGTGCTCTGTGTCTGTATGTAGGGAAGGCCTCATGTCTGAGCAAGGGTAAATTTATAAGGAAAGGGTTTACATGGAATCACTGAGCTATCCCCTGGTATCTCTTATACTGTGACAGGCCAGAAATACTTCTTGTTTGCACAGGAGTGTGAAATCAGGCCGGAATGATTAATGTAAATGTAAATTTATGTGTTCTGTACCCATTTGAATGGCTTTGTTCATTCAGAGGGTGTTTGAATTGTAATTTTAAGCAATGATTTAAATATGAAGTAGTCCCAAAACAATATAGTTACCTATTGGCTTTTAATGATCTTGTGAAGCAGTGTATTTTGAATGGATATCTCATTATAAAGGCGATAACGACCTAACTGTTGGTGGAGGGAAAAAAAAGAAGAACGAAGTCAGAAATGCTAAATAATATGTGCATGTAAATGTAAATTTTGTGTCAGTTTTCTTCCATGTTTATAGTATAGCATTGAGGCTTAAAACTGGTACATAATTGGCTGTTAATCATTTTTTATAGCCTTCCATGGCAAGTTACTGCTGTTAATCTCTCTTTGAGATTTCCTACTACCAAAACCATGTGCTTTTCTTAGACATGAGTGGATGGCCACACTACATAGTATCTATCATAAAGATAAGACCTATCTTTAGGTGCAGACTCTGTTGGCTGGATGACTTAGAGTGTACTTGGAGCATCATAGGACAGCAGTTGATGAAATTCCTGTCCCTGATTCAACAGTTTCCATCTCCAGTGTTTTTGAAGTTGCTGTTGACTTGTTGTGTGTGTTCCAAGTTTAGGAGAGAAAAAAAGCAAACATCAGACCCTCTACACTTTGAAGCCACCTCATTTTGTTTGTTTATGGTACAGACTCACAGTTGGAGTAGTGTGGCTATGGGCTGGTCACTTCAGAGTTGGAGTGGAAATTTGACTTGTTAACCTTTCTTTACTTGGGAGAATGAATGGTCAGATGATCAGATCTTGTTGTAGGGAGAAAAACTTTATATAGGTATAAGGTGTGTGACTAGCAATGGTGTTAAGCTTCCTTCAAAACTATAGGGGAGGCTTTAGCTATATGTGTTACTAGTATCCCACTTTGAATATTACATTTCTCACTTTGTGTTTTTACAGTAATCATTTTTCCCTTTCACTTGTGTTTGCAAAAATTCAGTGACAGGACAGTTCCTGGATTCAAAATAGACTGGTACTTGTACTTTTTCTGGGTCTGTTCAAACATACTCCTGGTTATATATTCCTTGCAGGATCAGCACAACAAAAAGGACAAGGAAAGAATTTAATGTGCTCCTTGAATGAGCCTTACATAAAACAAAGTTTAAAATTAATTAGGACCTACCTTTTAAGCACTTGTCAAATCTTCTCATTGTCAGATTTTCTTCCCACTTAATGTTCACTTTATATCAAATCAATGTGATGTACATGATAATACATTCAGAATCACCTAAGTCCCATCAAAAAAAAAAACCAGGCACTTGGGTACCCCAAGGCTCATTGGAAGCCAACAGGGTTTGGACTCCAAAATGGCTGTTGCTGTTCAAGCAGGAGATGCTTAAGGGGTTTAAAAAATTTTGCCTCCTGCTCAGACTAGCTGGTAACATTCAGGACAGGAATAGAATAAAAATGCACCAAATGGAAGGAAAGGCTCAGTGTGGCTGCTCATGTGGGCAAGAGTGAAGATATATTTTTGAGAATTAGTGTAGGGGATCAAAAATGGGGGGCTCTGCTCTTCTCTCTTATAGCTAGGTGGGCTATGGGCTGACTTCACTCCATGTCTCCAGCAGCATCCAGCCCCTGTGCTGCCTCAGCTGTGGTCCCTGCAGCTCCAGGCCCCCGGTGCTCCAGGGTCACCCAGCACAGCCTGTGCTGGCTGTGCCTCTGGGAGCTGGGCACAGGCTGCCGCTTTGCTTTGCAGAAGAAGAAACTGAGGCACATAGGAAGGTGAGTGCCTTACTGTCCTGGATTAGGGCAAATTTGGGAGAAAAACCTCTAAAGGGGTTCCTCTAGAAAGCAGATTCAACTGGTTGGGGAGAAGATTTCCTTGGAGAAAAAGTGGAAAAAACCTGTTTATTTAACAAGCAAAGTATTCACAAGCATAAAAAAATGAACAATATTAAGCAATAGAACCTCTCTCTGTTGTGAAGAGATGGGAGATTCACACAGTCCCTGTCGTGGGGGGCAGCTGGGCTCGCTCAGTCTCTGGTCAGTCCCTCCTGCGCTGGAAATGCCGCGGCCCAGCCCCGGTGGGGCACAGGTGTGAGCTCCTGGTGCTCTCCTGGCTGTTCAGCCCAGAGCAGGTGGGAACAGTTCCAAGGAAAAGAAGAACCATAGTCCAAGTAAATTCTCTGCCTCAGCTTGCTAAAACTAACTAAAAAGCAGAGGAGAGCTCTGTCCTGCCTTCTGTCTGTCCGCAGACAGCACAGTCCAGGAGCAGGAATGCAGGGGAGCAAGTGCTGTTTCTGAAAACAAACTCCAACACTTCTTTTCTCCCCCTTTGCTCTCAGAACCAGTCTTAAAGGTGCAAAACTTATAATCCAGCATAAATAGAACAGACAATTGGGAATGCAAGCATCATATAGCCAACCCAGGACATTTACCCATCTCACTCAGCAGGTCTGCAGTAGGACCTTGTTCTTGTTTTCCAGATCCTGCATAGTCTTCACCACTAGGACTACTCCTTTTTAGTAGGACAGATGAAGGCCATGTTTTCAGTCCATATATATATTAGCCACTTTGGAGTCCTTGTCATCCAGCTGCTGCTTTCTTTTGTGTTTTTTTTTTCTTCCTAGTTTTGGTAGGCTCATTAATGGAGATGTTCTCTGCTGTCTCTCCTTGTACCTGGAGAGAGCAATGTGAGTTGGAAGATGTCCATAGGAGCTTCCAGTAGTAACAGCAGTCTTCCTTAAACTCACAAAGAAAACCACCAGGAATGTACTCATATGTATGTGTGGCTTTTAAATACACATAAACACACATACATATGAACATGTGCAAAATATGTCTGTAGCTGTACACGTGTCATTCCAAAGTCAGAGTTCTATTGAAATGGAAATTGCCTCAGCTAGGAAGTAGAGGTAGCTCCTGCTGACAAATAAAACCACATATTTTTAGGAGCTCTGATAGTTGTGCTTCAGGACAGAGAATATCTCTCTTCCACTGTCTTTCAGACAGCAGCTGCCACAATGAAGCCTGAATGTGAAGAATACATGTTTCTGTGCTGTATCCTGGGCACTGGGAAGACTGTACAGTACAGAACAATAGCAGAATATGGAGCTGCCAGCAGGCAGTCTGAGTGGACAAGTATAATCATGCACCACTCAGCTTTCAAGGAAATTACAGTTAGTGCACTGACTTGCTCATAATAGCGATCCATTGTTTGGCTTAATAACTTATCAGCTCTCCAGGAACCAGCTAGTGATCACTGTCATCATACACTGCTAATCATTCTGTTCTTAAATTATCCCAAGATGAACTAAGGACCCATCACATCACCTATTAAACCAGCAAACTCAGTGCACTGTAATTTTTTTTTTTCTAAGCTAGAAGGAACAATGTTGCCTACCTTTTTTCTTCTCTTGTTTTGTCATTATCTTTGTCATATGTAATTGTGCCTGTAGTTTTTTTTTTAATGTCTAGTTGAAAGGACATTGTCAGATTCTGTTGGGATATTTTTAGATAGAGTTTATGTTAAATTGTGGAGGGTTTTTTTTGTGGTAACTACTAGGGAACTGAATCTGAAACCTGCTTTTTTAAGGAACATTTGTTTTTAATAAAGCATTTGTGGCAGAGGGGTGATTTTTTTATGGTGCCTTTCTGTAGTACTTTCTAGGCTCCTGTCAATCACTAGTAAGTGTAGCTTGAGAATGCCCCTCTGTAGTAGTGAAGAGTGCTTATCCCTCTTAGACAAATGTAGAATTTAGGCACAGGAGGATAGCCTGATTTACCCAGAGCCATGCAGGGAGCTGTAGAAGAACAGGAAGGAGAAACAAGCTGGTTTGAGTCTTGATCCCAGCAGGCTGAATGCTGAATGCCTTCTGCCTTCTTACCAGAGGGTTATTTGTGAGTTCTGAGCTGCCAGCACTGAAGGAGCCTTGGAGTATTTCTTCTGAAGGAGGATTGGGCACAGCTTCATTTGCAGACATTGATATGGAAGATCCTAGAATGGTGCAAAGTACCAAACTTGTTGGGACACCTTTTTGTGGTCAGGAGCGCACAGACATGCAAGTCACGTGAGCAGATCTCCAACCTGTTCCATGCTTAGGACTGAAATGGTGAGTCTGTGAAAATGGAGGGGAAAACAGATGCATGTGCCCACTGAAATAGGCCTCCTTGCTGTTGTGAAGATGCAGGCAGCTGTGGCATAGTATCTCCTGATCTCAGGAGTTGTGCAGACTGTGGGGTCGGCTGTTTTTATTAGACCAGAACAAGTACACCAGGATTTAAATGAAACCCTGAGCATTTTTGTGGTTTTCTTTAATTGTTTGCTTTGTTTTCATCTCTCCTGTGTCTGCCTTGGAAAGACAATTGTATCTCTTGATCAGTGACGACTAGAATTAAAATAAGGACCCCTCTGCTCCAAGATTTATTGCCTGGCACATCTATGTCTGATGAAGTGTCATCTGTCATGTTTTGAGAAGATGCTGTCTGACTGTGATATCTGTGAACTATATGAGAAAACACACCTATTCTTGTCAATTATAGTAATAGTCTAGCTCAAATTATATAGGTCTTTGTATAATGTATTGAAAAATGAAGATCCAGCCTTTGTTAATAAACAGAAAAGATCAGGTTGTTACAAAATTATGATCTCTACAGAGACTAACCTTTGCATATACTTCAAATACATCACCTACTTTTGGCAGCAAGAAGTGAAAAAAATGCTGAGTAGGTATGTCATGTCCCCAGGGTAAGTTCTGTAATAAGGAAATACCTGAAGCTTACAGGTGTGGCTTTCTCTTTTCCATGAAAATATTTCCCACTTCTCCAGGAGTTTACCATCTTTCTTTGAAAACAATTGTTCGGCTTGCAAGTCAGTCCTGTTTTATTGGCTTCATTTGCTGTAGGGCCAACAAATGGCATTCAGCCCAAACTCCAAGGTTGTACCAGTTCACTGTATTTTGCACTGTACAAAGTTGAAAAGCATTGCCAGATGAAAAAATAGAATTGAATAGAATTGAATTGGAAAGCCTAAAACCTCTTATGCCAACCTGTTCTTTCATACAACACAATGGCTGTGCAGTGATTTAGGTTACTGTGTGTTTCCAAATGTGTCTGACTTGGTAGTTATGCTTGACCAGAGCTTTTTCTTGCAAGAAGTATTTCTTTCTTTGCCCTGTCTACAGATACAAGAGTGAAAATGTCAATATTCAAGGCAATGATTTTGTTACAAATCTGCTTGGGCTGCCCTGATAACCCAGTTCTCGGTATAGCAAAGTCAACAAGTTCCTCTGTGTTCATGTTGGTGAGTTAGAGCCCAGGCTGAAATATTCATATTAGAAGGAATGTTTCTGTAAAACTCTGTTCCTGCAAATTGGATATCAGTATTCTTGAGGTTTCTGGGAAAATACCCTTTTTTGCTTGGCACACTATGCATTGGGATCCTTGGATAATTCATGTTATTTTAAAGCCTGGTCTTGATTCTCTGTGGTGAAATTTGTGAATGCTGAAAGTCCTGTACTAAGAGGACAAAACATCCCATTAGGATCTAGAGGAGCAGACTGGAAGCAATATGGCATTTTGTTGTTGGTTTCTCAGCCTGGGAAAATCAGCAAGTGACAGGATTACTGATGTTTCTTTACCCAGCATAACATTCTGGACTCGTATGCATGGTTTCTGCTACTTTAACTTTTATTTTACCCAGGCTCTCCCATTTCTTTGTTCTCCTGGCTAGCTGATGCTTACAGTGCTCTCATTTTTTTTTGTAAGGCAGCTCCACCGTGGTTTGAAGCCATTGTTTTTTATGAAGTGTGAGTGTGAAGATGCTGGTGCTTAGTTTGATAGTTGCCTAAGCCTTGCTCTGTTACCTCTTCCTTTTTTATTGCTGACTCTGTGGCTGTGAGATTCTGTTCAAAGCTGGTTTGTTGAAGAAAAAAAATCCATCGTGGCTCTGTGCCATCATTTCAAAGAACAGCTATTCACCAGGCTCTTGATGGAGAGGTTTAAGAAGAAATTATTTTTCTCCTTGGGCATGAAAATGCTGGTGAAGAGTGTAACTGGCACAGGACCTCCTTTGCTGTGGGAGTCTGGCCAGAGAGAAATTTTTACTCCATTGAAGCCATGGGTCTGCACCATGGCAGTAGGCTTTTTCATTGATAATTTGCTTACAGCTGTCTGTGCTGCTCAGGAGGATGCTGTGATGCCTCAGAGCAGCTCTGACTGCTCAGCAGTGCTGGGAGGGTGAGGATGCAGGGCAGAAAGGGTGCAAGGATCTAAGATAACCTGCATGTAAATTTTTGATTTGGGCTGAGTTTTCTTTTTCTTTTTCTTTTTCTTTTTCTTTTTCTTTTTCTTTTTCTTTTTCTTTTTCTTTTTCTTTTTCTTTTTCTTTTTCTTTTTCTTTTTCTTTTTCTTTTTCTTTTTCTTTTTCTTTTTCTTTTTCTTTTTCTTTTTCTTTAAGGAAACATCTTCTCAGACATCTGTTGTTTAAGCCCAGGTCAAGAGATTGGTTCCTTTGGTACAGGTGACAATAGGGTTGACCTCTTTAAGCTGCCATTGTTTAGAGCAGGAGAGTCTGAACTTTGCTGCTGCTCAAATAATTGAGGTAAAATCATCCAGTCATTTTAGCTTCACCAAATGTTTGCCTCATTTTGGAGGCAAGGATTTGATAAAGATTAAATTATTGGATCTTTGCTCATTTCGGAGCCTCATATTGTCCTTTTTTCAGGTACCTGTATGGTGGTATTACAGCTGGCAGAGATATAGGCTTATTGTAATCCAGGCAATACTCTCAGTTGAGGAAGAAGTTAACAGGAGCATGGACCAATACTAGATGTTTTTTTATAGACAGTGAGCAAGCTAAGCCCATATGACAGCAGAAATCTTTAGTCAGTCCCAAGCAGTGGCCACATGGACATTAATGTATTTGGAAATGACAGACTTTGTACCTGTTTATAGATTCAAGTGTTGCTTGCTTTTTCCAGTACACTTATCTTCAGTTCTTCAAGTAGAAGATGCTGCCCAGTGTTCACACAGCTCTAGAATGAAGCCTCATGCACCATCTGAAATTCCACAGCAGTTGTAGCTTTGCTTTTTGCAGCCTCAGTCAAAAATGAACTTATTTTACAGAAATCCAGTAAATTCCGCTTCAGCTTTTCTTTGGACGGGTCAACAGTGATTTGCTTGGAAACCTTGGCATGCTGTTGAATTTCTGTTGTGGTGAAAACTTGCTTATGATTTAATCTAAAAGATTCCCTACCCTTTCCTCCCCTGCCATTTATTCACCTCAGCACATAATGATTACTTTGACGTTGTGTGAGTTGATTCCCATGAAGGTAACACCCTTCCCCACAGAGGAGTGCCCTGGCACTGGAGCTTCCCAGGAAATCTGTCAAAACTCCTTCACCTTGGCCTTCATACCTTCACTAGGTCTCACATTGCTATTAAACCAGTTAAACTTCAGTCCAGGCTTGCATACTGACAGATCTGAAGCAACAAGCTCTGTAACGCTATTTTGGTATTTTTACCCATGTGTTCATATGGCCACATGGAGCCTCCTCCTGAAGTGTTCCAGCCTCCCCAGATCCCTGGCTGGGAGTGTGTTTCCTTCCTGATGCATTATAGAAAATCAGTGTCATATAGTTACATGGCACCAAACTAGTGAATGTAATGCCTGCATCCGAAATTGGGAAGTGTCTCTGAGGGAGACTGCCTCAGTGGATTTTTCTGATATTCCAGTTAACTGGTTCATTACTGGCTTTCTCAGAACCCCATAATATCCCTAGGTCATTTTCTTTCAAAATTACCCTGGTTTTCTTGGTCTGAGTAGTTGGTCCTTAAGTAAACGAAGTGCTTGGGGTTTGGGGGATTTTGTTTACTCATTTTCAGATTACAATTTTGGTTCCTTCACTGGCTGTTTGTCTCTAGCTTGCTGCCTTTTCAAAGAGTCTGCAGATTCTGTGGTGATGGTTCCTCAATCAGTTGCTACTCATTCTTTGTCTTGTACTTGTTTCAACATATCATAACTGTTCTACTGGCTCCTCAAGCCCTGTAGAGTCTTGTTATGTCAGAGTGTGTGGGAGATGGTTGTATATATTTTTGTTGTTGAGGGAATCTCATTTTGAGTCCTTTATCTTTTATATCTCAGGCCTTGGAGGTATTTGGTTCTTCCCAAAATGTGGTGTTTTGAAGAAGTGTTCAGCTGGCTGAAGGCTTTGCTGCTGAAGCACTGAGGTTGTTGGATGTAGCTGAGCAGGCTTCTTGGGGCAGAGACTGTGCAAGGAGCTGGAATGCAGGCTGGGAACTTGCCATATAGGTGGTAGGACTGTGGGCAAGATCAATGCCGTGATAAAACTTACACCAAAGTCACAGTCTTGACACAGGATTACTAAATTTGTTTTCAGAAGGTTAAACTATATAATGACAAAGCATTTAATCTTCTCTTTCTTTCTCTCTCCCTCCCGTTCTTTCACACACACACAGACACACAATCATCTTTTTCGTTCTTCTTTCTCTTTAGTCTGCAGAAGGCAAATTCCTGGCATAAGGAAGGAAGCTGATAACACTGGTGTGTAATGCTGAAGCAGGAGCTGAAGCTACAGCTGTTTAGTAGTTTCCAGCACAGGGCTCTTGCATTTTAGCTGGGGGAAGATTCCCGAGTGAAGCCTCACAAGGGCACTGTGTCCTCTGGCTACATGCAAGTCCAGTTGTGTGCCTGAGTGCCCTCTTTGGGAGAAGGCAGGGGTTGTGTAGTGACTACAGCACCAGGAACCAGGATTCCTAGCTCCTATTCTTAGCTCAGCAACCAATTCGTTGTAAAGCCTTTGGCAAATCATTCAGGCCTAATCCTGCACATACAGCAGCCCCCAGCAAAGTCCTTTCTGTTTTTCACTGGGGACAGAGGATCAGCTTCTTAACTTCTCCTTTTCTCACACTTCAGAGGACCAGTGAATTGAAAAATATGCAAGAAAGTGTGATAATTTGTTCATGTTTATGAAGCAGTGACGTGGGCATCCCTGTGTGATGTGTGTGATCTTGCATCCATAAAGGGAGGTTGATTGATTGCTGTTATCAGCTGGATCTCTGGAGCACAGGATTTTTGGCCTCTCTCATCAGAATACAATTTTACATGATTATACAGGATAATGCTGGAAATGCCTCTGCACTGTCCAGATGGCAGGGTCAATGTAGCGTGGACCTTGCTCAATTGCTTTGTGTGCCAGGATAAGTGCTGCTGCTTTTCTCTCTTTATGCTACTGGCACAGCTAGAAATTGAGGAATTCTATGACTGTTGTTAAATTCTTCGAGATGGAAATTAATACCTACAGAGACCTCTGCTTTTATTGACCTTAAATTAATTTCCCATCCTTTTGCAAAGATGAATGGCAGTGCTCATTTTTCTGTGGTACTTTTGCTTCAAAATAATCTGAGCTGCAATCTGAAAATGAAATGGTGTAAAAAAATTCTGGGCTAGGAGTTAATTTCAGGAGTACCTTGTAAGATAAAAGGGCATAACAAAAAGGTACTTTAATCTGCAGCCTCCTTGCCTTTACATCTGGCTGTGCTGTATTTTGTAGTATGTGCTGTTCTGCTATCTGCTGAGTGCAGCATCTTGCTCTGCTGATTTGTGTGAGGCTTTATTTGCCTGCTGCAGGGACAGGGGTGGATTAATCTATAGAGCTGTCGGCAGAAATCCGTTAGTAGGCTTTTGAGGGGAGATCAGCTTGAAGAAAACACAAGTTGATTTTTGTGTCAGTTGAATTTTTGATAATATTACAGAATGTCTGGTCTCTTTGTAAGTTTAGTTCTGAAAACACAGAGCCTGGTAGGAGATTTTTAGGTTGGTGTTGTTTTAGTGTAGTGCTCTTGCCTGTGAAGGGACAGGGCTGTCCCAGAGCTCACAGATACTTGACAAATAGGGCTTAAAAGTAGGCATGCCTTGCTGAATAAATTATTTAGTTAAAATAAGAGACAGAAGAGCAGAGCTATTACCTTCCGCGCCATTCGGGCTCGGACAATATTCTCTTTTCCTCTCTCCTCAGTGAATGAAAACGTTATCCTGTCTCCCACAGCAAGTCCTTTCTGGGAGCTGGAGGGGCAATGGTGTGAAGAGCACAGGTAGCCCATAGTCAGAAGCTTCTAGTTTGTTGGGAGCTACATGCCTGTACGTTTAAATATGCATGTCAATTTGCTGGTGTCTCCCCAGCTTTACAGTTTTGCTATTGTCTCTTCTGCATTTGATGCAGTAGTGGAGCTGCCACCAGTGCTTGTGACTCCTGGTCCTCATGGAACTTCAGCAAGGGATGTACCTGCTAGTGCCCATGTCCCACCCCAGTGCTGAGTTCTCTAGATTGATGCTCTAGGGCTGGGTCTGTCCCCCCAAATGATGATGATGATGGTAACAACACCACCATCTATCATACTGTTTTTGGAAGTCACTGCATGGTTGTGATTTGTTCAGCAGTCTCCTGTACTTTAAAGAGATTCTCCTCCTATTGCTCTAATGCTTATCCAAATGTATTTTCTTTTCCTGAAAGTGCAGGAGTCTCTTGCTTTCCTGTCTGCTCTCTCCTTCTCAGTTGCTGGAGCCCTCCTGCCTCGAAGGGGAAAGCTCTCTGAAGGAACTTGTTTGCTGCAGTTCTGCCTGAAGGCACCAGTACCCCTGCAGGCAAGGCATGGGATAAGTTTTGGGGTTTGGGCTAAGTTGGCTGGTTTGCTTGTCTTGGGAGGACTTGAACTAATTGTGAGCTTTCAGTTTTCTTCCCACCTCCTTGGTAGAGAAGGTGGCAGCCCTGTGTACTTCTCACCATGAAAGAGCAGGAAGACTCACCCCCAACAAAACTGGCATCAGGAAAGGGGCCAGGAAAAAACTTCTGCTCTGCTTCTCCAAGTACTGCACTGGGCTGGCATCTCAAGATGTGCTTCAGTTATGTCAGAGTGTGTAGCCCAGTGTTGACTGAGTTGTGCACTGGCTGACTTTAGTATTTTATTTAAATACCTTTGGAGGCTCTTCGACTCCTTTCTACACTGCTAGTTTTTTTCCATTAGTTTTACCAAGGTTCCAACCATAAAGCAGTTTTTTGGCCATTTTGTGTTAATCTCCTTCTGTTGACACTACAGCATTGTGTGATTTAGGGCTCTGTTTTCAGCCATGATATGAAGGCTAATTACTTCCTTCTGGCATCCTCTCAGTAAGAAAGCATGGGACTTAATCTTTCAAAGACAGAAAAGCAAGTAAAAAAATTTAAATGCCTAGAAGTGTATGGTAAGTCCCTAGATTTGAATTTACTCTTCATAGTGTAATAACAACAAAACATTAGGAGCTAAGCTCTAAACTCCATAGCTCTGTGTGGACACAATTTTCTGTTTGGTTGTTTGTCCTCACTGGGTATAATTTTGCAGTTACAATTTAACCTGTGCCTCAGAATGCTCAGTAATGAGGGGTATGGTATGGATATTTATTGTTTATATAAAAGTATGTAGTTGCCTTGTTTCAGCCTTGTGACTTGCTTTGATTATCCATTATCTTCTAGATAATTGCACTCTATATTTTCTCACTGTCTCTTTCTTCATATTCTCACCTTAATTTGATAAGAGAGGGAGAAACTACATCAGAAAACTTTGGAACGCTAGTAGATTTTTTCAGTGGAAGAGTGTGTTGTAGGTTGGAATCTCTGTGAAACACTAAAGGCAGGCTGCTGTGCAGTATGGGAAAAAAGGTTATTGATCCTCATCAAGTGCCACTTTAATACAACCAATGGAACATCAGCTCTTGGTTTCACTCATGTAACAGAGGACTGACAAAGCTGAAAGGAATCATATTTCATTTCTGATTAAAGCAGTTGTTGTTAAACTTTTTTATAAAATTTCTACATGATCTAGGCAGTAAGGATTGGAGCCCTGCACTGAAAATGCAGTACTCCACAATGCAGTGGAATCCCAGATAGAACCAAGAGTCTTGATAGGAAGGAATGTTTTTATAAAGGCCTGGTGTTTGTTAGATGGCTGGGTTTGCTCAAGGGTCAGCATGGGACATTCCCAATGCCACCAGTTCATCGGGCTGCCTTAGGCCATGCACATCAGTCACTCCATTTAAATGTTGTTAGCCAGGTATATGGTTAAGTAACTTGATAAATTGGGAATGCAGGTTGTCAGTAGGGATGGGGAAGTGTTCCCCAAGTCTCTCATGGGGCCGTGGCCCCTTTGGCAAAAGAAAAGTCAGGTGATTCCTTTGAAGATGGTTGTGTGGGATCCAAAGGCAATAAACCCAGCAAACTTACTTTACAAGCAACTGAGCTCTGTAGAGCATCACAAAGAAGAGCTTTTTGTCCCTGGGATCACCACAAAGCTGCTTCAGTCCAATAAGAAGTTTGTATAGTGCAGGATGTGGGAATGAAATACTATTTTGCTTAAATGCTCACAAATAACATAACAAAAATTCAAATTATTTTAAAATCTCTCCTACAGAGTGTGAAATTGTGGCTGTCTGAACCGTTTTAAATACTTGAAATAGAGGGAATACAATTCCATAAGTGTTTTACAGAGATCTTAACTTTTTGAAAGTGCTTATGATATTTCTCAAGACTTTTTTGACAAGATACATAAAGAATATATTAAAAAATAATAATGCTGCATGCCTACAAGCTTTGTACCAGTGGAGATTTTACAGCCTGCACACACATGTGGCTATTTTTCATGCATTAAAAAAATATGAAATAAGCATTTTTCACTCAAATGAAGTATACATATATTGTCAAAAAAATGCAATTAATTTTGAAATCTTGATATAGACATTAAAAAAATAGAGCTATTCTTATTTATGTTCCAATGTAAGCTTCTTCAGTTACACAGGCATTGTGTTTGTTTTGCTTTTTCTGTTCAAGTGCTTAACATACATATCCTTGGGCTTCATATGATTATTTCTATAATCTTTAAGACAGGATCAGTGACTGTAAAAGAAATCATCACTCCTGAGTTTTATTGCAAGTGGAATCACAAACAGTGTCATGTATACCTTAGAAATGTAAAGAAAAGATAGAGAAATTACTGGGTTTTAAAGCTTGATGAGTGTCTATCTTTAGCTGAACAGTAGGATGAGATCTGACTTAGTGGCCAAGTTTTGGGCACTGCTGAAGAGCAAATCTACCTGCATTCTCAGTGAAGAGCTGCTTTGTTCAGCATCACCCTGAGCACCACTGGCACAGCTGCTCCTGACTTCACAAGTGCAACTGCATCGTGTCACTGGAGTTGGGGACAACACTGAAATGTAGGCTTGTGCTAAGGGCTCTGCATGGGAATCTGCTCTGGTTTGAAGTTTATCCATATTTGGCCATTCAGGTTGTAAAAGCCGGGTTGTACTCTTAAGAAAAAAGGTGTGATAATAAGAAAAAACAGCACAACATGGACAAGTGCTGATGGCATCTCCTCAACAGTCAGGGACCTGCCAGGGGCCAGATGGAAAGAATGTGCTGTGGGGACCTGGCTGGAGTTCTTGTCCAAGTGTGTAAGGTCAGTGCTGCGCAATGGCCAGGCACAGTCAGGGAAACGCTGCTCAGGGAGCACTCATAGGTGGCCAGCTGTTTTAGAAATGGTGTTACCACAACCTCTGAGCAGAAATAGCTGTCAGAGGAACAGCAGCATTTCATGAAGAGTGGTTAAGCTGCAGAACACCTGTGTGAGGTAGGTGTTGGCTGGACATTCCATTTTCAGCACTGACATACCCAAATAGCCCAAATCCCCATGAGGCTGGGCCTTAAGAAACAGGAAGACTGGTTTTAAAAAGTGAGTTTCTTTCAGTGCTTAGTATCCAGGCTTTCTGTTTAGATTTGTCTGCAGACAAGCCTAAGCCTATTTATTTATTTATTTCATTAGTTTTGTCTTGCATAATCATGTTACTTGAGGTAGAGCTTTAGAGAAAATATAGTTGCTTTGTTAACCATGTTGCAATGAGTGATAGTTCAGGGTTATGCAGAAGGCTAAATGAGGGGAGAGGGTTGCCTCAAAGCTGCAGTACCTTAGAGCTCCTGACCTTTTCCAGCTTTATGGAAATCACTCATCTGAATGAGATTCCATGCCTTTGCAGAAAAAAGTTCTTCCTTTTCTCAAGCTGCTTCCCATTGCTTTCTCCACTGACCAAAAGATTTTGATTTAAACTCTAGATGTGAATATGGATCTGACGAAAACTGGTATGGGGGCTTTGGATACCAGAGGAGCATTGTTTGATTGACTTTGAGATAGCAATAATCAAGGTGTGGTTCTTGTACAATAGAAATTTAAACTAAATATTCGTGGCTGTATAAAGAGTAGTCACAAGACTTATATGACAGCTGAATATCAAGAGCTTTTATTTCTTGTCTCAAGCCAATTTTTGACGAAGTCTGGAATCTCCTGCATGGGAGACTGGAGGTATGTAGCTGTGTGGTGTGGGATCAGCATGATGAGCAATACTTTGATTCAATAACAAAGGGCATCTGTTCGAAACTCTTCTTGGAAGAACAGTGGTGGACCCTGGTTAATGAGCAGAAGAAACTGAAACAGCAAGTAAATAAATGATGGAGAAAGGAACTCCCTTTTCTGCCTTTGAAATAGCCATTTTTGCAAGTTTTGAGCCTGTGCAGTTGAAGGATTCTAACTGCTCCTGTCATTTTGGCTGGTCCTTGAATGGATAAATGCCTGCACACCTTTGTATTAGAAAAGATCTGCAGCACCATGAACAAGTAACTTCCATGAAATCCCTGTTTGAGGAGCTCCCAGGTTGAGCCCTTCATAAAACCTTTCAGCATGGTGGGCACGATTGCCCAGTGGCCACCTTTAGTAAGTGCCACGTGCTGGGCTGGCTTCTGTGGTCTTTTGGCCAGCACCAGGATGTTCTCCAGCCAGCGGGCACTGCATGTGTGATACATGTGCAGGTCTTATCCAGGGGCACTTTGGAGCTGCTTGGGGGAACCACCTCCCTTCTGCAACACTTAATTTCTTTTTCCTGACCTTGATCTTTGCATTTCTTCTTCCAGGAGGTTTTGTCTGACAGTCACAGGAGGCTTGTCCTGCCTCAGCATAAGGCAGGCCATAGTTTGCATCCCTTTGTAGCAGAGTGACTGATCTTTTCCTCATGTCCTGCTCCTCTGAGCTGTGGTGCTGCTGTGTTACAGCACTGCAAAGCTTGTGTTCCCTGGGGTTTGCTGGGGGAGTGTGAGCAGAGGGGAAAACAGAGCCCAGAAGTTAGGGTGGTACTGAGGCCACATAAGCCTCATTTTCTATCTTTATACTTGGGGGTGGGGGCAAGTTATGGGGCATTGTTGTGTGCTAGTGGTGTTTGGGCATTCATGAGGCTTCACACATGGCCAAGGATCACTTGACTGGAGCCCTGGAGGTTCAGCATACCTCAGTGCCTGAGCACAGGCAGAAGAGTTGGGTGATGAAGGCATTTTGTTTTGCAGTTGTTTTCCTTGTGACAGACATTTATTTTAAAGTTACACTCAGTCCTTCCCAGAGTGATGGCATTTGTTTTTCCAAGTCACCTTTACACGGGATGGCACCCTGCTGTCCTGGGGATCCCCAAACATTTGCCTGAGATGGGAAGTAGGAATTAATTCCTTGGTTTGGTTTGCTTTTCTTGTCCATGTGGCTTTTGCTTTCACTATTAAACTGTTTTTATCTCAGCCCACATGTTTTCTCTTTTGCCCTTCCAGTTTCCTTCCCCATCCCACTGTGGGAGGAGGAGGCAAGCAGCTGTGTGGGGCTGAGTTGCCCTCCAAGGTTAAACCATGAAACATGGGTGGATTTTGATGACAAATTGTTAATCCTCAAGCTTGTTTTGAATTTTCACTTGTTAGCTTATGCAAACAGGCCAGTTCAGACAGAGAAGTAAAATCATCATGTACTTTTACCTTGCTGAACTGAGATAAAAAAAAAAAGCCTAAAGAGCCTTTTCACGTGCAATAATTTCCTTACTGTTAGCATCTCAAGTAAGTTAAGGCCCCAGTTCCTGACACAAGCACATCTGACTTCCTGGGTTTGCTGGAAAAGCTCCACTTTGGGCCCAGCAGCACTGAGTACAGGCAGAGATGGGGCAGGGAAGCTCTACTCTCCTCTTCTGCAGCTTCCCCAGGGCTATGTTTGCTCCTGCAGCAGCACAAGTTTGCAGTTGGAAAAAACTGCAGGTTTTTTAACCACATCTCGCAGTGGTTAAATCCAACAAAACTGCAGGAAACACACTGGCATGTGAGCTTCAGCAGATTAACTTCTTTTTTGTTACCACTGAAGTGCTTCTCAGGGCATGTTGCATACAAAGGTGTATAAACAAATCTCTTGTGCTTTCTGCATTTTCAGAGTCATGGAACTCTGTTTTCAGCTTTCAGCAAATTTTTTTTAGTAGCTGGGGTAGGAAGTGAGGCTGGCACTGGAATGTCCTTGCCCACCCTGTGGCCCTGTGGTGTGATCACTCTGCCCTTGTAGCATGAGCCACCTGGCTCCATCCCAGCTGCTACTCCTGTGAGCTAGCTTATATTTGGGGATGAGAGTGAGCTTTACTAGGCCCTGAGAAGGTCCCTCAAGCATTGCTGCATCAGGAGAGGGCTGGGGGTAAGGGCTGGCTGCCATCACTGCCTTGAGTGGCTCAGCTGTGCTGCCAGGTGACCTGGTCCAAGGGACCCAGGCTGCTGGGTCTGGCCATCAGTGTGCTCAGCCTTTGCTGTGATGCCTGTGCTGTCCTGTGGCCTTGGTTCTGGGCTTTTTGGTGGGTCTTTTCTTTTTCTTCACATTTTCAAATCAGAAGAGTTTTCGTACCTTCAAATCTTTCACAAAAAGACAGTTTTTTACCCATAAATTAAACTAACTTTCCTTTCCAAATATTTCTCACCAAGGAATTTGCTGCCTACTACAGTGAATCCAGTTTCACTGATGGGATTTTCAAAGGACTGAGATCAGTGTGAGCCCTTACTGGTCAAGTCTGCAGTCAGGCAGCCTGTCCTCCCTGTCCCCTGAAACTGGAAAACCTGGTGGGAAACTCTCTTGTTACCAAGTAGAGCTAATCATTAATTAGCAGGGGATGAAGTACACCAAACAATCTGCTATGCCAGATGGATGCTTCAATGTTAATTTATGTTCTCAAAATAACTGGACATAGATATGCTGTGCACCATGGCCTAAATCTTGCTTTTGTTGAATTCAGTGGTAAAAATGATGTTGGCTTTAGTGATCCAAGTGTATATTTCTTTGAGAAAAATGTATTTTGGCATTAAACTGTAACAGTAAAAATGAAATGAATAAAAGCTGTCCACAGCAGTGGACTTTACCTTCTGACGCAGGGGCACATTGGTGAAATAATGACGTTTTGTTTTTATCTCCCTAGAGCATTTCTACTATCTGAATGCCAAGAATTGAGTAATTTGGTTTGGTTTTAGTTTTTCTGTTTTGTTCCTATGAATAACTTCTTATGTGTCTTCCTAAGAGAGTTGGAACTAAAGCCTAGTCTTGGAAAAGTTAAGCTGTATGTTGCTTTCTCTTTGAAAGCCTCATGAAGGAGACCAAAAGAAAAAAACACCAAAAGAAAAAAGTTTAAAAAAGTCATGGTGGTAGCTTATTCTACCACACTTAATTTGAAATGAAGAAGACTTACTACAAATTTCCTTCCACATTTTTCTTCTGTTCTTTCATTTTGCTGGGGTTTTTCTCTTTTCTATTCATCTTCTCATAGGCAGGAGTTGATGTACCCAAGAGATCTCTATGAGCTACCTGTTGGAGAGCCACAGAGCTCACTGACAGTCTGCATTCAGTGGGATACTGAGGGCTGCTCCTGCTGGCTGGAGGGAGAATAAGCAGGGAGAGCTTGCAAGTGAGAGTTTGGGGCAGCTGTGGATCGTGTCGACAGTTCATCCACATTTTGTAAAAGGCAGTGGATTTCTTCTGTCACGCTCATGCAAAGAGCCAGGTATTTACCAAAGGTATTATTTGTAAAGCTGGAGAAGAGACAGGCCCTGGAGTATGGAAGAGATTTGAATTTTTCTGCTTTTGTCTTTTTCATTGAAATTCAAAATATTGATGATACATCTTACCAATTTTTAGCAGTGAAAATAAGCTTTCTACACTGACCTTTAGCTGTCCAGATGAATTTGGTAGTTATTTACAGGATAAATTAATGAAAAAGCCAATCCAAATCTCCATTAGTATCCTTTAAAAGTAAGACACTGTGTGGTATGCACAGACTGACCTCACAAGCTTCAATTCTGTTTTCAGGATTTAACCAAAACATTAAATTACTTTTAGCTTTGTGATACTGTGAGGATTGTTTTTAATTAAATGAAGTGTTTTAACATGGTCTAATTGGTTTTATAGCAAATGTGTCTAACACTTGATAGAGAGGGGCTGGTTCTGGGAACAAGACCATGCTGTCTTGCCTCATTGATCTGAGAGTTTGGTAAATATTCCTTGAGGATCAGGGAGGGAGAGGTTATTGATGACTTCCCTCTTATTCCAGCCATGTGCAAAGTGCAGGGAGAAGGTGATGTGTACAGGTTAAATGGACTGATCCTCACTTGTGCTGTAGGAGCAGCTCATTCCCACAGCAAACAGTGCAGAAAGCAGAGGCTGAATCTGAGCAAGTGGGTGGGCTGACCTTGGCTGACACAAAGTACCCATCTAGCTGCTCTATTGCTCACCTTCCCAGCTGGACAGGGGAGGAAAATAAGGTGCAAAACAACTCGTAGGTTGAGATAAGGCAGTTTACCTAAAGCAAAAGTTTGCATGTGCACAAGCAAAGAGTAAAATCAGTTTTATTCCCTACTTTGCATCAGCAAGTGCTTTCTGGCCCCTTCTGGGGAAGCAGGGCTTCAGCACACATGGTGATATCTTGGAAAGACAAACATCTTAAATAATGAATGCCTCCCCCCTTCCTCCTCCTTTCCTTAGCTTTTTATATCTGAGCTAATGTCATATGGTCTGGAATATCCCTTTGGTTAATTTGGGACAGCTGGCCTGGTTGTGTCACCCCCAGGATCCTGCCCAGCTGCAGCCCCTTGTTGGGGGGGACTGTCGAGGGGGCAGTGCTGATGGTGTGCTCAGCAGCAGCCAAAACCCTGGGCTGTCATCAACACCTGTCCACGTCCCAGTGCAAAGCACAGCACTGGGAGGGCTGCTGTGGGAAATGAACTCATCTCAGCCAGACCTAATACAGCAAGCCATCAGTTCAACTCATTCTTACTCCCTGATGTACTCTCAGCCCACTTTGGAGATTATACTGAAGCCTAAATATACATTTCCCTGAAAAAACATGCCATAAATAATAAACTATTTCTTCACCAAAACATCACAAGAAGTTCTGTACTTTTTAAAGCAAGGCAATGGATGAACTTAAGGGGGGTTCAAAGCTACTGCAGAGCAAGCTGTGCTTGACTGTTGCTGCCAGTCTTGTGCAGTCTGGCATGGCCCAGAAGGGAGGTGTGGGCAATACAGGGACAGAGCTCCCTTCAAGGGCTGTGTCCCAATGTAAGGGACCAGAGAACAGTGCTTGGCCCTTTCCTTACTAGAATATGTGTGACCCAGACTGTGCTGAGGAAACCTAGGTTTTCTTAGCATGGTGTAGCTTGTAGGAGACTTGAAAGGAGGATCCTTGGTTCTTCCAGTAGGCTTGGTGTTAGTGTAGAAGATGGGGTAAAACTGTTATGGTTTACGAAAGGTATTTCCCAGTTTAGTGCTCCCACTGGCTCGCTCAGCCCCTTCTCCTTCCCTTTGATGTAATGGAGAGGAGAATTGGAGACATGGAAGGTAAAGATCACAGGTTAGAACAATTTACTGGAAACAGCAATGAGATAAGAAAACTAACAGTAACAGCAACAATACTAGTGACAGAGGGTACAACAGAGGCAAATGGTTCACGTGGGAAAGCCCCAACAACAGATTCCTCTGCCACAAGGCTCCCTTCCCCCCAGCCCCTAGCAATGACATGGGATGGAACAGAATAACCTCCAGAATCACCTGGAGTCCTGGCCATGCCCCCTCCTGGCTGCTGTAGAAATTTACCCTATCCTGGCCAGAACCAGGACAAACTGTCTGAGAAGAAGTTTAATCCAAGGAGATGTGAAAGTGTTGGAAAAAGGAGGCTACACAGCAATAGACAAAAGTGTAACAAAATCTGGGAAAATGAGACATGTTCACTTAATCTTGCAGTTGTAATGGGATTTCCTTCCACTTCAGAATAAGTGTTAAGATTTGCAGAGAGCAAAAAGGTCTGGGTCAGAACTGAGCCATAGCTAGGCACTTTGGTACTGAAATCTACTCCTTCATTCATTCAAAAATCAGGGTTGGCTTTAGGTTAATCCTACCCCTCATCTCTTGCTTGCTGCAGGATTTTGCTTTTCTTCTCCCCTGCTTCCTATTGGCTTTTAATCTGTCTCCCAGTCTGATTGGTAGTAAGGTGTAGGGCTGAGATGTGACCACTGTTCCTGCATCCCACGCATCTCAATAGACTGAGAGAGAACTGCTGAAATGTGGGATGAGATTTCCAAAAGGGATGCCTTCAATTACCTGTATCACAAGCACCTTTTCAGGGAAGGAGAAGAAGGGTGTAAGGCTCTGTTTGTGATCGAGAATTTTCTGTGCTGGCCTGCTCCTCTTTTGCTTGCAAGTGGGAAGTCTGCCCTTATTTGACAACGCTGCATTCAGGGGCTACTGAATATGATCCCTCTCCCTCCATGTGAGCCAAAGGCATTTCAGCAGAGTATGTAACTAGGTGGTGTCTTGGATTTATGCTTAGTAGCTCCCAAAAACTCCAGAGGAATTAAAGGAAGCTTGTTCATGAATTGTTTTCCAGGGCAGGCTGAAGGATGGGTGAGTGTCCTGGTTTAGGACAAATTTGGGAGGAAACTTCTAAAGGGGTCTCTCCAGAAAGCAGATTCAAGCGACCCCTGCCCCAGCTGGTTCAGGAGAAGATTTCCTTGGAGAAAAGTGGAAAAAGCTGTTTATTTAACAAGCAAAGTATTCACAAGTGTAATAAACAAATAATATTAAGCAATAAAACCTCTCTCTGTTGTGAAGAGATGGCAGATTCACACAGTCCCTGTCGTGGGGGGCAGCTGGGCTCGCTCAGTCTCTGGTCAGTCCCTCCTGCGCTGGAAATGCCGCGGCCCGGCCCCGGTGGGGCACAGGTGTGAGCTCCCGGTGCTCTCCTGGCTGTTCAGCCCAGAGCAGGTGTGAACAGTTCCAAGAAAAAGAAAAGCCACAGTCCAGGGAACTTCTCTGCCTCAGCTAGCTAAAAAATAACCTGACTAAAAAGCAGAGGAGAGCTCTCTCCCGCTGTCTGTCCATGCTGCAGACAACACAGTCCAGGAGAAGGAATGCAGGGGAGCAAGTGCATTTTTTGAAAGCAAATTGCAGGCTTCTTTTCTCCCCTTCACTCTTGCAACCAGTCTTAAAGGTGCAGAACTTATTATCCAGCATAAACAGAACAGAGAACTGGGGATATAAGCATCATAAAGTCACCACAGGACAGTGAGAGATGTTGACATTAATATTTTGAGAAGTATGGTTAGAACTGGTGCTTATAGCTAGCTAATGCCAACCTGCTTGATAAAAACTATGTAAGATTTCCGAGAGTATCAGGAAACCCAGGGAAGGGCTGGGATGGGGAAAGGAAGCAGGCTGCTTTTTTTATGAATTAAATTGCAAGAAAACTTGAGTTACTGTGCTGTTGTTTATTGCTGGGGACAGTGGGGTGGTGTGAAGTGTAAGCAGACAGATGCATTGCAGATGACAGCTGGAAGTCTCTAACTGGCTGAGTTACATCTAGATAATATTAAGAAGTGATCCCATCCCTTTGCTATGGTGTGATGTTATCTGTTTCCCAGAGCAAGCAGTCTATAGCAGGTGTGCTTAATGCACAGTCCTTCAAAGCAGCTGCAGCCTTCTGATCTGCTGCAGACTGTGCAAGGAGAAAGGGCTGTGTGCATCGAATCACAGAGTGCTTTATGGTGTTCCTATCAGAGTGTATTAGACTGCAGCTTTTGGAAGTTCCCCAGTAAAAACAAATACTGTATTTGAGACATAATCACTGACTGTAGCAGCATTGCTTAAGTGTGTAACAACATATCTATGGGGGGGGGAGTGAGAATTACATGGTTCAGTCACTACACAGGTAGGAGAAATTGCTCTCTTTGTGTCTTCTCTGTGCCTCAGCTGGGATTTATTGTCATAACTAAATAATTTTGTACCAAAAAGTAGCCATTTTCTCCCACTATAGCTTTAAATACTGATCTCCAGGTGGAAAAGCAGCACTGAGATGCCTGTGGTTCTGCCATGCCCATGATTTCTTTCAGCACAGGAGGCAGAGTCCCTGGCATGGTCTGGAATGCAGCATCCCCCCTGCTCCCAGCAGCAGCCTGGGGAGTGGCTCCAAGCTCTGCTGCTGCTGCTCTCTGTCCACCAGCAAAAAGTGAGACACCTCTAGCATTCCCTGGGGTGGCAACTTGGACTCCTGTTTTCTCTCTTTTTCAATTTTTACTTTCACAATAGTAGATATACGTAGTGGAAACAAATCTGTGAGAGATTGGAGGTGTCTCTGTAGCCTTCCTGGAGGGAGCATCCACCTTGGCACAAGGAACTTGTCTGGGCTGAATGGAGAAATGGTGGTGGCAGCAGCTGGGATTTGTCTTTGGGCTATAAACAAGGACTTGCAAATAGGTTGTAAAGGGGGGGTTTGAGCTGAGGCTTGGTTTCTGCAGTTTAATTTCAGTACTGCCACAGCTGCTTCACAGATTTTAAGAGCAACAGCCCTTCTTTAGGCAGTGAAAATCTTCTTGAAGCCAAGTAGTGATATTTTTTGCCTTAATTTCTCTGACTCCTTTTCCTATCCACAAAGCAGGATAAATGTACTTCTATCTTTACCCTTTCCTGCTGAGGCTGTCTAGATAAGAAGTCTGCTAGTGGCACAGTCATGGCTTTGTATACATGTGGGGCCCTTCTCCCAGTTTGCCAGGTTGTAATCCTGCAGCCTTAGAGCATCAACAGCAAGCCAAGAAGGCAGCTGCCTTCAGGAGAGGCTTCTTGCAGTGCTGCTGACGTCCCTGGTCGGTTATATTTATTTGTGTGTTTTCCCCTTCTTTCTAATTATGCTGATATTTGCTGCTCTGCAGCTGCAGTCTGAGAAGGAGAGAGGTAAATGCTGGCCCTGCAGCTGACACTCCCTGGTGCCAGCTGGAGTAGAGCTGTGTGGCCTTGGCCTTCACTTGACCAAAAGGTTGTAGGTTGTTTGGAGTTACCCACTAGATAACACCCTGAAAGTGCACCAAAAAAAAAACCAACCAAACAAAAACCCACCAAAAAACCCCCAAAACAAACAAAAATCCCCAAAACAACAAAACCAAAAAAAAAACCAGAAAAAACACCAAAAAACCCACTAAAAACAAAAAAAACCCCCACCAAAAAAAACAAACAAACAAAAAAAAAAAACCACAAAAAACCCCACCAAAACAAACAACAACAAAAAAAAGTGTTCACCTGATTTCTGTGGCAAGAACTACCTGGCAAATGACTGGGAATTTGTGGGGAGGGCTTCCCTGAGGATTGGGATCTGCCATAGTGAAAAGCCCCACCAAAATGAATGCTTGGGCAGTTCTGGGTAGGTGATACTGTTCTGATTCCTGGTCCTAAATTGCCTGTTGTTTGTCAATATGTGTTTTGTAGTTTTCCCACATCTGTTTCTGAGGAATTCTGGATGTGCTGGTTTCACAGGAGCCTGCTAGGTGTCCAGTGTGGGAGAGCATCAGAAAATGGTCTTGAGAAATCTTCTTGTCAAGAGTCCTTCATCCTCCATCTCCTGAGCCCCAGCTCCAGTGTGATACTGGCACTAAAAGAGTCCTGGACTGAGTGATGAAATGGTCTTCTGGACCTTAGGCTATAAATTTCAGAATTCTTTTGAACATTTATCCCTCTTCCAATTCTGCAGTAAAGCCTGCTTTGTTTTTTAAATGAACAAAAAAATAAAATCTTATTACTCTGTTTCCACGGGTCACTATCCCAATTCAGGAGCTCTTGAATTTACTTGGTAGCTGCTTCCCATTTCCATTTCCAGTGGTGGGAGTGCAGCATCATGGTTAGGAGATTGTACTCTGTGGAACAGATAGGGAATGAAGGGGAGGGATGTCTGAGTTGAGCTCAGATGTGGCATCTAATATAGTGTTAAACCCGACTCTGATCTGGTCTCTGGAAGTAGGCTTTACACCTGTTTTCACGTGGGAAGATGAAAGTGATGAAGTTAAGGACAATTTACACCTGTTTGCTTCAGGGAGGTGTGAAGAGCCGTTTGTAAAATCCGCTTGCAGACAAACAGTGCATGTGCTGAGTTGCTGAGTGTCAGGAAGGGATGGGAAGCAGGCTGGTGAAAGGATTGCTGCACGATGCTGCATTGCTGTTGGGGAAGGGGGCAGGAGGGTGAGGTGTCTGCATTTGGAGCCCCATTTTTCCCTGGCAACAACAGACACAAATTATTCCCTGCTCTGGTGATTGCAGCACATTTGCCAGCACAGAGCTTTGTACTGAAATCTTTGGGCTGGTATGCAGTAATTGGTCGGTTTTTAATTTCTTTCCTTTTTTTAACAGTACTTCAAATGGTGCAGCTTTGCCATGGGGTTATAATTACATAAGCCATAGAAATGTACTTCAATGACCAGTCAAATGACTTTGTTTTTTTCCAGTAGTTTAAGCTTGCCATTTATTAAGCTCTTGAAGGAACAGAATTGAAATTCATTGGGGAGTTTAATTTCATCTAGCCCTCTATAGCTTCATGCTTTTGCTGTGTGTATTTGGGTTGCCTGTCAATGGCTCGTTCACTTTCATAAAGGAATTAGCACAACTGTGCAGCTGTGTGAGGAGCCAGGCCCCAATCCCTGCCCCATCCCTGCCCCATGCTGCTCAGCGTGCCCAAGTTTATTGACATAAACGTGCAGAAGTGGCCTCTAAGTATTTCAGTTGGTAGAAAAGTTTTATATTTTTATTAATTTTACTGCAGTCCTTTATTCTATTTTTGAGCACAAACAGACACCTGAGGTCCAATATAGTAGAGGAGGTTTTAATGACTGCTCTGGGGATGCTCCTGCCACGCTGCCTGGTGCTGGGAGATGGCTGCTGCTCTGCAGCCGTGTCAGGCTTTATGGTCAGCAAGAAACTCGTTTGCTTTTTCTCACTTCAGGAGTTTTCAGCTCTGTAGGCTTGCCTCCCGGTTCTGTAGGTGTCAGCTTGATCTGGAGCCTGCCCCCAGCTTAGTGTGGAGGGCTTAGCCAAAAAGCAGTGCAAAAAAAAAAAACAACAACAACAACAAAAAACAGAGCCCTCTGCAAGCAGCGCTGGGTCCCCTGCTCCATCCCTTTCCTGCACAGCCCTGCGTTCTTCTCTCTGTGTGCCACAAGACCCTGCACTGTGTCCCCCTGTCAGCCCCTGTGATTTACCTTCCTTCCTAACATGTAACTTGTGAGGCCCGATGATGCTTTCTGGCACTCTGAAGCTGAGAGGGAGGAGTCAGGGGACTTGTACTTCTTAGATGTGGCAGGCCTCCTCCACTGGGATTTCTGTAACCAGCAAATCCGGGGAGGAGTTAAAGCTCGGCTTGTCTGATCTGAAGACATGAACTAGCAGGAGCCTTCTCCACCAGCTCCTGCTCTGCAGAAAACACAGCCTCGGCACTGCAGCCTGAATGGAGATGTGCATTGTCCCTGTGTGGATTTGAGGAGTGGTGGCTCTGGTGCTGTCCAGGACCCGGTGTGCTCCCTGTGCCCGCTGCCTCGTCTGCCAGTGCGCGCTCGCCGCTGTCCCCATGGAAACGCAGCCACTCGTTCTGTGCATCAGAGTGCCTCACCTGGATTTCCATGCTTTTGGCAGTCTTGTTCCTTAAGCCAGTGGCTTTAGCTGTGAAAGGTGAGCATGTGGGGAAGGACCTGGTTACAGAGATCTGGGCTCTTGCTTTAATTCTTTCACTAATGGGCTTCAGGTACTCAGTTTTCACTCTGGCCCCTTGCAAGCAGGGAGGGCAGAAGGATGAACATTGTCAATGGGTTCAGTTCTGCTGCACTGTCTGAGTTGCAGGCTTGGGGGAAGGGTTGCTGTGTTACCATGTGAATTTTTTTTGCATTAGTTGGACTTTTGAGTGATTATAAGAATTACTCTTTGGTTTGACTGAATTGGTCCTCGCTGCTTTCCTCATTGTCTGGCATCTCTGCAATTCCTCACTTGAAAACCAGGCTGATGTTAGCATGGGCTGAGCCCAGCAGGACATACATGCTTCTCTCTGTGTGGTCTCTCTGTCTTTTCTTTTAATTAAACTTCAGCATCTTCTGATTGTTTTCTTGTGATTGTGCTCCACTTTGTTGAACCCATCCTTGACAAGGCTCAGCCTGTTCAGTTTGCACTAGAGCTTCTGTGCTTTTTGGCAGTGTCTGGCATTATTGCCAGTCCTTCTCAGACTTTTTTTTCTGAGGCAGGTGTGAAAGGGAGCTCACAGAGCAGAGACTGGCCTAAGATCACACAAGAAAACCTGGAATAATACTGCAGGCAGCTTTGAATTCTCAATTTTGAGCTGTAAAACATGGCTGGGGAAGTCTCTTCCTTGAGTCTTGTAAGGGTAAGTGCATTACGGACAGTTCAGAAATAAGGTATTTCTGTTGTGATGCCCAAATAAACACATTGTATTTCAGGCCTGGGGATGCTACAGACTCTCCAGATTCTTGTCACCTCAGAAGATCCAACTGTTATATGTCTGCTGTAGCTGCAATGACAGAGTAAGGTGGATTTTAGGAATGTGTTTTGTTTGAGAGTACTGCTTTAAGCACACTAGCAAAACTGTCTTCTGGGTCTGTGCAGAGCAGAGAGGAAATTTTGAGGGGGGTATGCAATACCTTGAAGTTTTCTGCTTACTTAGTAACTTAGGCTTAATTTCCACGTCTGAGATGTAGAAAAAAACTGAATTAAATACTCTGAGATGATTGAGGGTGGAGGGAAGGACTTGTTAAGCAGCCTTTTCCTCTGTAAGGTAAGATTCCCTGTCAGACACAGAGAGATCTGTTGCACCGTTTAGAATAAGGCTACAGTTAATCATGTTTATGATGAGCCTGGGAGGCCAGGACATGAACAGAGTGAAGCTGCTCCTCTGTTCCATTCTGTGCCCGGGGTTATTTGGGAACGTTGATAACCAGGGCGATCCCTGGCCACCCATGGCTGGGTTGCAGTGGCTTTGAGCTTTGTGGCTTTATCTACTGGAATGTTTGAAATCAGGAATAAAATTCTAACGTGTGAATGTTCAAACTACCACTGAGTTAGCACTGAAACACTGAGTAGGTTGTTCTCTACAGAGGTGCTGAGCCATTGCAGCTCCAGCTGCTTGCAACAGGAATTACCAGTAGCTCAGCAGTTTGGAAGCTGCTGAAGGACTTGCAAGCAGATGTGGATGACTGCCTCTCGGCAGTGAAGTTGAGAATACTGGCCTGAATTTCCATGGCAAAGGAATATAAATAAATAGCAACAAATTAAGCAGGATGGAGATAGGAAGAAGTACATGATAGCCATAAATGTTGTGAGAAATTAACTCTTTCTTCATAGCTGTTTTTAGAGTAGCAAATCAGCCAGTGTAAACTGGCAGTGAAAAATCAGTCATGGTGATTTGATGCTTGGGAGTTGAGTGAAGCTGGCTGGTAGCTTGGTGTTGCATTGATCTTATCTAATGGGATTGTTCCAGCCCAGTGAGTCACAAGCTTCTGCTTCTGATTTACCCCCATGTCCCAGTTCTGGGCAGGACAGGGTTAATTTTTGCAGTAGGGAGCAGGGGGCATGGTCAGCACCTGGAGGGTCTGGCAGCAGTCAGGTGTTGCCAGGCTCTGTTGGTGACTAAATTGCAGGAGAAGCATTCACCTCCCTTGTACCCTGTTATTAATACTGCTGCTGTTACTCTTCATTTCCGTACTTCACTACTGTTTTCAGTAAATTTTTCTTATCTTAGCCCCTGATCTTGACCTTTTGTGCCTCCAATTCTTCTCTCCAGCCCCTTGCACTATTGAGGGGGAGGCATGAGCAAGCAGTGCATGGTTTGGAGTGTTTCAGTGGGAACACTAAATCGGGGAATACCATTCCTAAAATACAAAACCCCACCTCCACAATGGCCTGACAAATTTGTGACAAAATTCTTGTTCTCCATATGCTCAATGAAGTTACTAAGAATGTATCCTTTCTTACCTTTGTGTTATCCTGCAATTACTGTTCTGATGGAAGGGAAGAGGGAGAGAATCCCAACTTTTGGTCCCTTGTGTCAGACAGGACTTTCCCTGTTGAATTCACCCAGAGCACAGATGTGCAGAAAAGCTGTTGTTATCTGGGAGTGGGGCAGTTCTGATCTTGCAGGGAAGTGAACCTTTCTCACTGTAAAAGTAATAGGGTTTTTTACCTGGAGACTGATTTGGGACTACCCTGCTGGGACTGCCACGTGTGCCAGCACAGGGTCAAATATGAGCAA
The DNA here is from genome assembly GCA_013397155.1 of Irena cyanogastra. Lineage (NCBI taxonomy): Eukaryota > Metazoa > Chordata > Aves > Passeriformes > Irenidae > Irena > Irena cyanogastra. Next base: position 198,612 of record VWZV01004684.1, read on the forward strand.
GATGGGGCTAGCAGGAAACGTGGAGTTTTAGAGAGCACTGCCTGCTCCTGGCACATCTGAGGGAGAAAAGGCAAAGGTGAGCAGTTGGTAATATAACAGGCATTGTTCTGAAGCAGCAGTACCTTTAGAAATGCCACAGTATGTGCCTTATTTTCCTCTTTTGAAAGCTGAGTGGTGGACAATTGAATGTATTGGGAGGACAAGACAATGATTCTCAGTGTGGAGGCAAAGTCTGGTGCTACACTGAGGTACAATAGAGCATTATAATTTCTATTAAAAATGCAATAGTTAAATTTTAAAGCTATAAGTGAATGTCCTTGTAAATGCTTACTGCATCTACTGCCATTATCTTTTCTCCCCTTCTTGTTTGTTTTTTTGCCCATTGCTCTGCTTTTTGCATACAAGTGCATAATTCTCCCTGCAGGCTTTTTTTCAGCACATACAGCTGTGAGTCGGCCTGCACATCAATCTTCTCTTACCTAGGGAAATACTTCAGCTCATGTAGATCTGTTCCTTCCATCAAGAAGCTCATCCTCTTCATAGACCTTCAGGTCATTTAAAAGAAAAAAATATCTTCAAGCACTTTTCCAGAATCTTCACTGCTAATTGAATACTCCCTCTAGGAATTATTTGGTAAATGATAAAAGCAGAGCTGTGAACGTGGAAAAGCTCATGGATGTTCAAGCACAGGAATGGGTTAATTGTTCCATGGGGACATATTGCTGTTTGCTCTGTCCCCTCCTTGCTCTCTCAGTAATTTTTTCTTTTTTGGTGTGAGATAAAAATTAGGGCTGTTGAACCAGACTTGGTTGTAGTTGAATACAAACAAGAAGCAATTTTCTCCACATACACACAGAAATTGGCATCCTGGTTCTGATTTGTGGAGTAATGCTTCAGGACCCTTCTCCACACCTGTGAAGTCTAGCTGAGCTGCTTCATTTAAAAAGAGCTTTTTTTCTTTTTTTAAATAGCATGTGATTACATAAAAACTTCTTCTGTTTTTAGATACATCAGCATCAAGGCAGTCATTTGAAAATCAGAAAACCATACAAATCAGAGCAGGGCACAACAGCAAATTGCTCTTGTCTGATGGAACTGTAGTGGGGAGCCTTGTTTTCACTGCTGCTCCCTCACTTCTGTGCCAGCAGTTTCTAAGTTGTTGGGACAGGATGGAAGCTGTCTGAACACACAAGGGAATGTGAATAAAATGCCAGCAGTCTCTGTGATTAACTGGATATCTTTGTACTTGGTTTAATAATCTTTGTATGTTTAATAATTTTTATATGTTTAAAAATACAGCAAGGTTGTGCTTCTCTTGCTTTTTCTCTGCGTGTTGAAATTATCTGATGCCTAAAATATGACCCTTTCTGTGTAATCTTGCCTTTGTGTTTGTAACAGGAGTTAAGTTGCTGACAGTATTTGGTCTAAACTATGGGATTCTGACCTATGTCTCACCTTTTATTTCTTTTTCTAGCAGCTGAGGCAATTGATATTATCTAAGTTGGTAATAATATTTGAAGCATGCCTGGAAACATCTGATAAGTGGCTTCATTCTTTTGATAAAAGAGTGAGGCAGAGAAAAGCAGAGCTTAGTGTAAAGTTTATTAAATGGCAGAGCACGTTTAATCTTCCCACCCCACAAATTGAAGCCAGAATCCAGCATTTGTAATCAGCAGTGTCCCTGCAGCATCACTAAAAACCGATTTGTCTTTGCCACAGCAGATTGGTTTTTTCTTTCTCAGATGGACATAATGGGTTGTTTGTTCTTTCTCCTTGGACAGCTGAATAATATGTGCACAAACCCACCTACCTCTGTGCTGCAAAATCATGGAAATCAGCAAGTTGCACAGCTACCCTTTTTGACAGGATTGTAGCATGCTCTGAGTGCTAATATTCATTAATATGCACTGGCAACTGCTTGTGTTTAAAATGAAGTGTTCTACAGCTTCCAGTTAAGTGGCAGATGAACATAAAGAAGTTGCATCTTGAGGGACAGGTGTGGGAACACTTAGAGCATGTACATGAGCTCTCACATGCCCACTGCTGAACACTTCTCTCCTTATCACTTTCTCCATGTCTTGCCTTCAGTGCACTTCATTTTATTGAACTTTAGGGATGATTGAATACTTCATGAGAACTAAATTAAAGTCCTGAATAGATAGGTTGTCAGAAACTGCTACCCGAGTTGTAGTAGTAGCAGCAGAACCAATAATGTGTTACAGCAAATTCCATATATTTTATGTTTTCTGGCTTTTCTCCATGATTTTAGTGCTTTGCCACTTCTGTTGGTGATATCATCAGTTATCATCTGAAAAATAAAATAAACTGGCTCATGTACTGATGCTGGGTGAAAGACTTGCCTGTGAATTTACAGTGCTTCCCCACAGGTAGTAGGCTCAGAGGCACCTGAGATGTCAGTGTGGTTTTTTTGTACTTGAATTTTTCACTGGAAAAAAATGGATGGCAGACAGCCCAAAATAGTGCATTGAATGCATGTTGAAGCCATGAGCTGCATCCAGGAGTCCCAAGCCCCAGTGCTGCCATTTCCATTAGATTTCTCCCGTTACTTGCAGGTCAAGATCCAGGGTCACGCTGGCAGTTTGAATGGCCATGGGCACCTACACACACACTTCTGCTGCTGTGCCTGTTTCAGTTTTCACTCCTGCTTTCTCAGACACACTGGTTTTATCTAGGTAGAAATTGAATGTAGTAATTTGCCTGTTCCTGTGCTTGAGAGACAAAATCTTTCCAGTCACAGACACAAAGCCAGGGAGAAATGCAGGAGCAAGTGCTGTATTCTTATTTTGTGGGATGTTTCCTTAGAGTACAGGAGCTGACCTTTCCCAAGGGAACAAGGCTGCCCTTCACATTTATCTCTTGAGAATAAGAGCTCTCTCACATAGTAAGGCATCTTAAAGTGGAAGAATACCTTTCTTGACCTTTTTCACCTCACTAAAGCCACAGGACTTTGTTCCAGAAACTCAGCATCTGTATGTGCAGTTGCTTTCCCACACTTGGGGTTCTGCTTTATAAGTTTGGGACTTGATGTCAAAATCTGAGGGTGTGTAGGACAGAGATCAGGCAGGACAATGTCTCCTTTTAGCCCTCAAAACCCATCTTTGGAGGACTAGTGTCGGTGAAACTGCTGTGAGACTGTATTTTTCTCTGAGGTACACAGCTTAAAAGAAAAAGCCACTCTAAGTGAAACCTGAAATAAATGTGTGCTGTTGCATCTGGTAGTAAAAGAGAATGCTGGCCTCTGTTGACAAAGCAGATTGGTCTTACAGCACCTGTGTGGTCCAAGGGGTGAAGCATGTCCCTTACTAAGCAAAAATATTTTCTCTTCTTTGATGTTCCTTGTCTCTGGGGTCTCCTTTTATTGTGGGGGTTTTCTATACAAATACCTTAGGAAAAAAGTCTCTATGTGCTGTAAGCTGTGTGAGTTCTGTCCTCTCCAAAGCCAGCAGAGTAACAGGATAAACCAGTGAGACTGATTTGGCTGATTCCTCATGATCAGTTGTACATGTAATTCCTAAAGGCTTGAGTTCACAGTACTGCCCATAAAGGTGCAGAGATAAAAAGTGCCCTTTCTTGGGAATCTGGGTTTTACTAAATGGCTGATTGGATACAAAGGTTGCAAGACTAGCAAAAGCAGGAAAATTCTAAATCTTGTATTAGTTTGACTGATCTGTGTAGTGGTGCAGATGTGAATTTACATAGAAAGTTGTAAGTAGTGTTTATCTAAGACAGAAGTAAATTCTTTTTTTAGGAAGATGAGTGAAATTTTCCTTACTTATCTTACCTACTGTGGAGTGGAATTACTCATGATGAACATGAGTGCTGAGGGAAAACTAACAGTATTAGATTCAGTCATGTCTTCAAATAAATTGAAAAACAAAACTGTTAATCAGCTTTTTTAACTTATATTTAGCATGACCATTTAGTCCATCTTGAATATATCAGAAACCAATGCAGAGGAGTGAATAAGAAACCATAGCACAAATTAGTGCAAGATGACATTGTGCCATGTGTAACACGAAAGTGTTTGGCACCATGAGCTCATTTTGAGCTCACTTTGAGCTCACTTGTTGTGTCTTCTGCTCCTACCACCTTAGAAAAGAGCTGGAGCTGTGCCTTAATGAGATAGTCTCAACATGAATAATCTGTGGTTTACTCAGAGTTTATCAAATGTATTTAACTTTCATGAAAGCAAGGATTGCTTAGATGAAGTTTCCCTCACCTACTGCCTCTGCTCAGTGATTCACTGAGTCTAGAAATTATAATATATAATTATAATATATTAATGATAATATTATAGTAATATAAATAATATAATATTAGTTATAATATATTATAGCTTCAGTGAAGTCCCTTCTCATCTTACTGAGGAGGAGATCCCAGGGTACAGTAGCACCTTGGATGGGAAGCAGAAGTTCCCTGTGCTTACAGGGTCAGACTTGGCACCCAGGTGTGAAGGAGCTCAGTTAATTTTGGTTACCCACATGAGCTTTGAGAGGTACTGAAGTGCCTGACTCCTTTTCCACTTCTCTTGAAGCAGAGGGCGCTTTGGAAATCTCACAGTAATCAACCCTGCCCACCTTTGAAAGTTGGGCTGCTGAATTTTAGTGTGGAAATTGCCTGGCTGGCAAGTAATAGTGGGAAAATCCTGCCATCGGTGAGGCAGAAGCAGCAGCTCTAAGTTGATTTTCCCCTTACATCAGTGACTAAGATGTACCATCCCCCAGTCTGATTTCTAGGAGGTTCTCCTCAAGCCTTGTTTGCTTGGTGTCTTACAGCTAATACACAGTGCTGAAACCTGAAATTAGTTCAGCTGTGTCAGGGCTAACAGATGGCCATTTCCTAGGAGAAGATACTGAGCATTCCGTACAGGTTTTGCAGTGTGGTGAAAATCCAGGTTAACAGAAACAGCCAAAAGTGAAGGCTGAATTATATCAGATTCCTGAATCATCAACTATTGATGCAGAAGATCCTACTATGCTTTTGTTGTGATGCTGCTAAGTAACATTTTCAGCCCTCTGGGCAAAGACATCAAAGGATAGTGAAGATAAAAACAGACCACTGTTGACTTTGAGAAAAATGTTCTATTTATACAGGCAGATGTTGAAGTAACTGAAAACTTTAGGACTGCTTTAATGAAAGTTTGACAGTCCTCAGCCTCCAAAAACTCATACCCAGGCTTGCTTTCTTTCCTCCAAAATCATAGAGCTGGCTCTGAGTGCCCCTGATTCTTAGCAGAGGAAAGTTTTCCAGAATGAATGAGGAGCTCTGGGAGCAAAGCAAGGCCTGCTGTGACCTGATAAGGCAGGAGGGTTGGCTGAGCCATGTCTTTTGCCAGCGATGCCCCTTAGTCATGCCAGTCTCTTTCTCACATGGACATCTGGGCTCCTGATACATGGGCTGCTGTGTTTAGGTCAGCTCTGAGTCTCTACTAGGGTGGTCCCCAACTCCTCCTCTGTAACAGCTCTGTTACACCAAGTATTGCTATCCATATGCTCTTCCCTTGGCTGGTGACACTTGCTATTGGCTTTTCCAGCCTCTTTAAACAATTAATATAAAGAAACACCACAGCTTTATGTGGGATTTCTAAACCAGGCAGGATTCTGGCTCACTGTTGAAAATGAGCAGCCAGACTAGTAAAGCTGGTTTGCTCTTGCTTTCTCTTGTAGTGAGATTCTCTGGAGTCTAGCATGGTGTGAGCTCTGAGGTTTCCTGTGCTTGGGACGTGCCTCTTGTGGATTCTTGACAGGCTGGATAGATGGGCCAAGTCCGAAACATGAATTTACTAAGTCCAAGTGCTGAGTCCTGCATTTTTGGCCACAGCAACCCCCTGCAGTGCTCTGGGCTGGGGACGGTGTGGCTGGACAGTGCCCAGGCAGAAAGTGACCTGNTTGGGTGCTGGAATGGTCTGCCCAGGGAGGTGGAGTCACCATCCCTGGATGTGTTCAAAAAAAGCCTGGACGTGACACTCAGTGCCATGGTTTAGTTGATGAGGAGGCGTTAGGTCATGGGTTGGACTTGGTGATCTCAAAGGTCTTTTCAAACCTAGTTCATCCTGTGATTCTTTGCTGTCTAATAAGGTTTGTGCTTTCATTATGGCCTTTTCCCCACAGCTTTAGCAGATGGGCTTTCCTCTGCTATCTAGCACCCATTTTAGTGAACCTTCTTTGAATTTAGTACCTTTGAAATCTGCAACTCTGACATTTAACAGAAATTAGGCAATAAGTCAAAAACTTACATGGAAAGAACAGGCAGCATAGTGTGTTTGCATTAAAACTGCCTTCCACTTTAAAACTAGGCCCAAAATAGGGGATCTGTTAGCACTTCTTTCTGAAATCTTCCGTGCCTTGTCTTTGCAAGAGTGTTCATCTCTTCCCTGCTTCACTTGTTGCTGAGCAATTGAACAGCAGAAAATACAAGTAGTCTTCTCATCTTAATAATACCTTAGTTTCTTCAGGAGGTCACTGCTCCTCTTCCACTCCAGGCAGCTTCAGTGACTCCTGGCTTGGCCCACCTGCCTGCAAGCAGCTCCTGGCTCACAGCCAGTTCACCACTCTCAGCAGCTGGCGCCTCACTGGAGGAGCACCTTGGTGTATGACCCTGGGTCATGCTTCAGCTGCTAGAGTACACTGACAATTTCTCCAAATGCCTCCTGGGCATCTGAACCCTCTATTGAGGTTAACCAGGGGAATATAGTTATAGGGAAGACAGAAATTAAAAATTCACATTGCCAAAACATTCCCGTCATTGTCCCAGATCAGCAGGAGACAGCAGTGCACAGACATTCCTGTCCCTCTTGTCTCTGCTCCATCGTGGACCAGACTGTTGACTCCACACTCATAGGGAGCAGCATCTAAATCCATGGGTGAAATTGCAGATCATGGTGCAAAATGCTCTTTGGGCAGTTTGATGTGATAGGATTTGACTGCTTTGTACGTCAGAGGATCATTCTGCAGCTCATAGAACTGCTTCTTCTAGCAGTGGAGCAAAAAGGCAAAGAACTTACTGGGAAACAAATGAGTGGTAACTTCCCTCTCTTGAATTTATTCAGTTGTTTGGGGTATAAATGTATTCTTGATGGCCAGAGAAATCATTCTGCATTAGGAAGCTTGGTTGATGTCTTTAGCAGGCCTTTATGAGTGGTTTTAGAAACAACTTAGAGGAAAAAATAAGATGTGGTTTAACACAGAAGCAGTTAATTATGTTTTTGTGTTACTACTTAAGAAAATTTTAGTTGTACAGATCTATGAAAATAAATTACTTCCTCCCTTCAAAACACCCCTGGTGTGACACTCATCGCTGCCATACTACTGTGACTTGTACACACCTGAACTTTAGTCATTGTATTATTATGTTCCAATTTGATCTCTCTCTTAGTGTCACAAGATCAGATTGTTAGATTACGGAACAGGATCCTGCTGAGGTTTACAGATAGTGCCTGCCCCAAGGACGTTGTATCTGAGCTGTGTGTTGGCTCACCTTCCCCAGCAGCCTCCACCACTTGTGCAGCTTCCATCCCCACAGGGAACGTGGTGAGGAGGGAAGGGCTGCTCTGCACTGGGAGAAAGTGCATCAGAGTGGGGCCAAACAGGCTAGGATTGTGTGTTGAGATATTCTGCGTCAAGAATAATAGCAAACACTTGAGATTTGGACTAAGATGGACAATACTGGAGTCTGAGGTCTTGTCTGGAATAACACTGGAATAACAAAGGAGACTCTCAGCTTGGCAGCTGGGCACGCTGTCATAGCCCAGTGGAGAAGGCCTTTTAGCTCCTAACCTTCCAGGGAGATTTAGATCTTGGCACTGAGTGAAGGAAACCTTGTGCAATAACCACTGGATTTCCTAATACCTTGTCTGTTGCTCCCCCTCTTGATTTCTAAGAGCTTTGAAGATCAGAGGGTCATTTTTGATTGTTTTCTGTTCTTTCAGCAGCTTTCACCCCCTCACTCCTTGTTCGAAACCCCCCATGTTGTTTATTTACCAATATATGTCAGCAGGAAAAAAAATGGTGACTTAGCAAATTATTTCTGCCAGAACAAAGTCTGCAGGCTGTGTCTCCAAGCATAAACTTGACAATAAAGCCTTGGACTCAGCGAAACAGAAGTTGTCTATACTGAAAGAAGAGATCTTTCCCAGGCTTTCCTGCACTCTCTGTTCCCCCTGACAGTCAAGTCCTGATTTCAGACAGTTTTCTTACGAATCCTCCAGCTGCTCTCTCAAGTGCAATCAGCTCAGGCAGCAGTTGTTTGCAGAAACCTCCTGGAACTGCTGCTGGAGACTCTGGATACTGGAAGTGAGATCCTGCTGGAGACCTGTGCGCCATGTCAGACCAAATTAGGTGTAGATCCCTAGTTATGCTACAAAAGTCTTATTCATATTCATCCTCTCTACAGGATTGATTCTTCTTATTCAGGACATTATTTCCTTTGCCAGCTTTTCTGATGTTGCTTGGATTGATCTGTGGATGAAGCTGGCAGGGTACTGTGATCCTGCTGTCCTGTGGGCCTGTGCTTTTCTCTCCTCACTGCTCTCTCACTGCCATGAGTGTGCAGGTAATACCTGGTGGGTTTGTTTCTTTTGTTTTGTGCTGTAAAAAAAGCCAAATGTCTGCTTGAAAGCAAAGTCTCATATATTGCTGAAGGCTGTGCTGCCTTTATCCTCAGCATAGTTTAAAAATACTCTCTAACTGTTACAAACTGTTCACTCCACCAGAGAACTTATCAGAAGAGCAGTAAATGTTAAGACCTGTCTGGGCTGTGTGAGGCCAGAGTGAATATCTGCTTTTGTGCTCTGTTCTGTAAAGATGAGATGCAATAAAACCTGATATTGATACTGGCTTTTTTTAGAAAGTGCTTTGAGGTCTTGTGAAAAGCAACAATCAGAATCCAGGTGGAATTGTGCTGAAAAGTCTTTTTACCTCCCTGTCAGGTCCACTCCCAACCTAGCTAAAGAATTTGTATTCTTTAGTTCTTACTCCATCTGTTACTGTCTTAATTCAACATTTTACTTAGTTTTGTATGTTTTTCTAGGGTGTTCAAGTGTTTTCTGTGACCTAAATACATTTTTAAGACAGAATTTTCTGAGAGTGAGACAGGGAGAACTCACTAAGAGAAGCCCTGTGGAGAAGGACTTGGGGTGGATGAAAAGCTGGGCATGATCCAACAACGTGCAGATGCAGCCCAGAAATCCAATCTTGGTTCAGACAAGGCTGAATCAAGAAAGTGGCCAGCAGGTCAAGGACTCTCCCCCTCTCATGTGAGTGCTGTGTCCAGGTCTGGGCATATGGAATTGTTGGAGAGAGTCCAGAGGAGGCCATGGAGATGCTCCAAGGGCTGGAGCCCCTCTGCTCTGGAACTGGGCTGGCAGAGCTGGGGGTGCTCACCTGGAGAGGAGAAGGCTGCAGGGAGAGCTCAGAGCCCCTGCCAGGGCCTAAAGGGGCTTATAAAAAAGAGATAATTTTTACATGGGCAGATAGGGATAGGACAAGAGGGACTGGTTTTAAACTAAGAGAGGAGAGATTTGAAGGCCTCTTCCAAGCCAAACCATTCAGTCGTTCTGTGCTGCTAATCACTGGTATTTGCTGGCCCTGGAGATGGGAGAATTGTACTGGGTGAGTCAGGCTATGAGTTTGCACTTTGCATTGTGCCTTACACTACCTGGAGTCCAGGACTGCATCTCACCTGAGGTTTTGTCATTTATTCTGATTGTGGTTTGTCAGTAAAACAAACTTTTCACTGGAGTCTTTATGAAGCATTAAACAAAATTTAGGGTATTCACCCAGATGAATTAATAAATAAGCTTTCTTCCTATGATCATGCTTTGATGGGTTTTGAAATTACAATGACAGAAAGGATGCATACAGGAAATGAATGAGTCCCTGGTCTGTAGCTGTAAAGAGTTTCAAATCCTGACTTCAGTGGAAACTGATTGTTAACATACTTCAACCTTATCCCTCGTTGCACAGGGGCAGTGTGTTTCCTTAAATCTGTAGGTTCTTAAAATTTACACAGGTCTGTTATCCTGGAATCCTGTATTGCTAAGGTAATTCAGTTAAAAAGTACAGAACTGAGGTGAGAGAAGAACCTTTTACATTACAGACTCAGCTTGCTGAAGTTTTGACTTGTTTTCTTTCCAAGCTGGACGCTGCTGATGTTGAATGCTTGAGCTCTTGGATGCCTGAGCTGGTTGCATTTTTCCACAGCAGGGGAACATCCCCTTCAGAGCTTTTCAGCCCAGGCAGTGTGGCATGAGCATGCAGGTGTCACAGTGCTAGACATGTCTGGAAGTGTCTTATCTTCCCTTTTTTGTTGTCTGATAGTTTCAACTTCTTTTATTGATGAAAATTAAAAACAACATCTGACAGCATATTTTCTGTTGTGTCCACTTGCCCCCTTGCTGGTTGGAAGGAAAAATGAATTCAGAGCATTTCCAGGCATGGAAGGATGGGGTGTTGGCCTTGCCCAGCATTCCCCTTATTTGGTGTTGGTGGGCCTCAACATAGCTGCACACAGGAAGATCCAAGACCATTACTCATTCAGTTCTCATACTTTGGAGGTGTCTTTTGATGATACAGCCTTATATTGTTCTGAGAATATTTGTTCTTCCCCAAACCTTTACAAGAGGAAGATTGTGTAGTTTTGGTGTAGTTTTTTCATCTTAGCTATTGATTTCACAATTCTAATTTCTTGTAAATCTTTGACAGCTCTTATTTTGTTGCTTTAATTTTCTCAATCTATTTTAATACTTAGCCTGCACAGCACTTGGTAAGGACAGGATGTAAATACATGATTACAGTCTGCTGGACCTTCAAAGGCCTGGTCATTTTGCAAACTTTGGCTGCTTCCAGAGAATATGTTTAGGGTGTCTGTTGGTTACTGACACGTCTCTTCTTCCCTTTTCTCATTCTTCCCTTCTCTATGGTAGTGCAGGTAATGCAGTAAGACATAAAATTAAATGGGGATTAGAATTTCATGAGAAGTGGTATTTTAAATGGAGCTGCACTTGATTCATTTATGCGTTAAAGGAAAGAGCTATAAGGCAAGGGAAAATCTGCTAGTTAAAGTATTAAAATCTGCCAGGGGCATGGCATTTCCTTAACTTCCAAAATACCTGTCCAGTCGAAGACGAGAGGAAATAGATGTTGTCTGTTCCCTCAGGGTCTCACTTTGAACTATCTTAGTTTCATGCTACCTCTGCTTGTGGACAGGTTGTCTGAGCATTTTAAATGCATGAAATAGACTTGAAATGCCTCTTTAGAACATAAGCTGACCACTGCCATTTAGGTGCTTTTTAGTTTGACTAAGATGAGCGCTAGTACTGATTCCTGGTAGTTGGAACCATAAATTGTTACTGAAATGCTGACTTTTTTCCTGATACAGTTCTGCAATGCCCCCCTTCCCCAGCACAATTCCTCTTGTGTCTTGGTTTGAAAGACAGGTGTCTGCTAAGGAAAGCAGGAACTTCCCTTGGAATGGAGAATATGACCCCCTTCCCTCCCAATTATTATAACTTTGAAATTAAGGAGCTTTCAGGCAGAGATACAGGAAAAGGAATAACAGTTCTTTACTAGTATGTATGTGTATAACAAGGCAAACAACAACAATGGCGGCAGCAACAAACAAACAAACAAACCAAATAAAACAAAAAGACAACCAAAAACCTAACCAAAACCAAAAACCCAATGAAGGCTCTTCCCCCGGCTGCAGTTCCGGGCTCGGCCGCCAGGGGCGCTGCTGGCTCCCGGCGGGCAGGCGGGGGCGGTGATTCCCCCGGGCCGGCAGGGGGCGCTGTGGCACTCACCGCTCCTTCACGCGGTGATGGCGGCCGGGCTGGATGGCCCAGCGTAGTGAGAGGCAGCAGAAACTCGGCAGCTGTAGCTGTAACTGTGTGCTGTCTCGGCAAGCAGGGAGTGTGGGCTCCAGTGTAGCAAAAACCCTGGAGCAGAAGCAGAGGCACAGCGGGGCTGGGCAGCAGCAGCCCGGCTCTGAACTGAGCCGGGAGAGGCTCCCTGGGAGGGGGAAGGGGCTCGGGAATCCTGGGGTTTCCCTGAGGCACCCCAGCAGATGGTGAAAGTCCTTTTGTTAGAGAAGTAGGGTGTTAATAAGGTCCCAGTGCAACGGCCACGAGCAGAGTTGCACTCAGGGTAGCAGAAAGGCAGAAGACAGAGCCCTGCAGTGGTGGGGAACTCTCCCCACAGGGACTGCAGCCTGTCTCCCCTGTGAGTGCTGAGAGAACAAGAGCCAGCAGCTGGCCCAGCCCTTTCTTTCCCAGCCCAATTCTCACCTTATCTCTGAAGGAGAGAAACCCTCAGGTAAGAGTGCAGCGTGGTGCCCTCCTCCCCTGAGCTTGGCAACTTCTTTTGTCTCTCCTAAATACCCGGTCCTTACTGTCTTGTAGCAACAAAAATGGGAGAAAATTCCCTAAGAGAAAGAAACAAAAAGAGAACTCCTAAAACTCAACATCTTATTTGAAAAAACAGCTGTTTTCTTGTCACCAGTCAAACTGAACAGCCTTACAAAGCATGTTCCTAGAGCACACTTCTGTGTGATTTGTTCTCTAGAAAGGTCTGCGCTTCCTTGTGCTGGGTGCTGCCCAGAGAGCACCAGAGTTCTGGTGCTGAAACTCTGAAAGGATCAAAAGCCAAATATGAAGGCACTGCAGCCACTTACATCAGCCAGCAAACATATCCCAAACGTCAGAACATGCTGAGGGAAGGGGTTAAGTCTCCCTTAACTTTTGGAGACTTTTGGAGCATTGATTTAAGGCCCTGATTTGAGCTGCTTTTGAGTTCATGTGACATCTCTCACACTTGTGGTTCTGCAGAGATCTGAGCCAGACCCAGCAAAGCTCAGTCTGGAGTGACTGGTGTGTTCTTCAGAGTGGAGGAGCAACAAGAAACATCTGTGGGATGGTGCTGGCCATGACACTGATTTTGACCCAAAGAGTGACCCACTCTGCATTATCATTTATGACATATTTACTTCTGCAGGAGCTCTGGCTTTTGTTTTGGGTGTTGATTTGGCAGCTGGATTTTAGGAACAATATTCCAAAACTGCAAAATTCCATCTGAGCCATGTAATGCTGATGTGCTGAATAATCTCTCATGTTTTTCTTGAGTCTGGTAGACCTGGGAAGAAGTTTTATGCTTCTGCCTTCACTATGGGCTTTTTCTTTGCAGTGTGAAGAGATCAATTTAGAAAGAGTGTTTTGGAAGAGCATTGTTAAAAATAATACCATCTGACATTTTCAAGGCTGAAACTTTGTGGATAGTCAGTATTGACTGACTTTAAAAACCTTAAAATTCCTGAAATGCATTTTCTGCTTTGCTTGTGTATATAGGGATATTTATCCAGAAAAAAAAGAATTGGCACAAGAGGAGCTTCCTTTTACTTCATTAACAAAGGAAGCAAATGAAGCTTCCTTTTGGTGCCTCTGAGAGTTGTAGATTTGGTTGATTGTGGGTTTATGGAAAGCTGGGTACGGGCACATTTACAACATTATTTTGTACATAATATGAGCTAGGATATGCAGAAATACTAAACATCACTGGGCTGGGTAATATCCATCTTGAGCAGGACCCAAAAGCAGAGCCTAGGAGAATGAGAACAGCCAGCTTTTGCTGTAAAGGTGTCCTTAGTCCTACAAAAAGCTAAAGCTTCTCTCTGAACTTAAAGGAAAGTTGGTGAAACTGTTTTTTGCTTTTTTATTCAGGCTCCTAAATTGTTAATGTGCCTTAAATTTGGGGTTGACATGCAGCCTCACAGCATTTGTCCTCAGCTTGATATGGGATGTTGGACTTGCTTGCAAGTGGAAACTCTTTGAGAATGATGAGGCCTGAAATGTGTTTCTCCTGCCTCTCCATTCCCATGGAGTGTAGCTTGCTGAATCTCCTCCTTCCCCTTTAATTCCCCCAGCACACATGTTCTCAATTACTGCCTGCATTGAAGCTGCAAGCATTTCTTGTGCATCTAACTTTCTATACTGAGCACTGGAAATATATTTTAGCAATTTGTGGGAGAACTATTACGTCCCATGCTGGGAAAATTGTGTTTATGGTTCCTGTAGGAATACAAGTTCATTCTAGTCCGCAACAGATTTTCTGCTTCTTCATCCTTCTTTTGTATCTTGGAGCAATATTATGAGAACCTCTTACTCCAGTGCATTGAGCATGGGTTGTTCCCATCTTTGAAATAAAAAGCATATGCTCTGCAGTCTGTGTTTTCCATGGCTGTCCATAAAATAATCACTGGTTTTTGGCTGATCACAGTAATAGCTACTATGAACCCCAAATATATGAGTTTGGATGTACAGCAGCATTACATATGATGTACTCAGTTGTATTGTAGTGTTGGTAGGATTTAAAAGTCAATATTCTGCAGCAGAGGGCATTAAAGGAGTGATAGTATAATGCCTGATTTGGAAGGAAAAAGGAAATGGGGGTTAATATTTTTCTCAGTGTGTGCATTGTTCTGATAGGATAATCCTTCAGGATCCAGGTAGTATGATGTGTTCACAAGCCTTTGTTTTACATTAAATCATACTTTATTTTCAGCTGTAAACCTTAGGACCCACACCCACATCTGTAATGTGTTTCTCAGTTCAGATTTTGGGTTGTAGAAGAGAATTTTGTGGTTAAGGAAAATGTGGTGTTGTACTCCACCTCTCTCTTGTGCTGAAAATTAGTTCAAGTCTGACAGTGGTCAGGGGATATTGTTACTGCTGTACAGACAAAGTTTTTAAAGCACAGTTACCTTCTGCTTAAATAAATGATGGGCTTGTTCAAATGGAAAGAATTGCTTTTGCATCTCATGTGTGACTAAGTTGACTCACAATAGAGGGGCCTCCGAGAATGCTGGCAGACAGGGATAGCAAAGAGAAGAGGAAAAGGTGTGTCTGGATCAGTTAGTTAATTTTTAGATAATAAATGAATACTCCTTGCCATTGCATACAAACTAAACCTCTTTTTCATTTACTGTTCCAACTTCCCTTCAGAGATTTCATTACAGCATTCTCTCCCAAAGCAAAGAGCTCTTGCCATTTCGATGTAAACACTTGTTGACTCTCTGTGGAGATTTGAAAAATTGCTTTCCTGTCATTAAGAGTGATAAATCCGTAAACAATATTGTTAAGGATGCTGGGATGGTGGGCATCAAACCAAGAGGAACAGATTAAAGGACTTTAAGAAGTGATGTAGACTTTTACAGTTATCCTCTGAGAAGGGAATTAGTACAGGCAGCACTGTACAATGCATCAGATGTAGTTTTGTGAAAATTATTTTTGTAACTTTTGATGAAATTTAGGGGTTTAGAGGTTTTTGCTATTGCTCTGCTGCTTGTCCTGGGCTGATGTTGCACCAACTGAGGCACTGCTGTTTCTGATATGTTGCTTAAAAAAATGCTGGAGGAACAACAGCAATAAAACATGAGCAAAGTGCCTGAGATGCTCATTTAACTCCCATTAGCACAGTAAATGTGAATATGATGAGGTTTGTTTTGGTTTTATATCCCCATGCTTCTCCATAGGGATGGTTTACATCTGTATCAGAAATGGAAGCTGAGTCATAGGCTGGCCAGGAGGAGCAGAGTGGAGCAAGGCATTTCATCTGAGTTTCTGGAGCTAACAGTGGAACTCTGGCAATTTTGGAGGGAGGTGTTTTTTGTTGGCAGTCTGTTTTTTTAAAGTAGATAGGAGTCTTGCCTCATTGTCCAATTTGTAAATCCAAAGACTTTACAATCTATATTAGCAGACTGAAAGAATTCCTGATGTAATTTATGGATTTACCTAAAAGAAAGAGAGCTTTCCTACCTGCTGTGTGGGCTTGGGTCAGTAGCCATGGCCATAACCTCCCCTGCTCGCCCAGGGCAGTGTGCCTGCAGCCATGGGGACTGGGTCCTGGAACCCGAGAGGTGTGCTGCTGCCTGCCTTAGCACTGGGACAAAGATGCTCCCATCCCACCAGGCACAGGGGCTGGGAACAGAAGCAGTTGCAGGGATCTGGCTTAGCGATGACAGCCTGTCCTGCAGCTGTCCTCACATAGCTGGCTGTAATGACTGGAGCAATGTGTTATCTAAGGTTACTTTTGGATATTTCTGTTATAGGCAGCTCTCCTGTCTCTTGAGTCCAAGGGCTGTGACACTGTTCATGCTTCAAGTGTCTTCATCCCCTCTCATATTTATTTGTTCCTAAGAAAATTTTTCTGGAGGAGGAGAAAGATGGAAAAGCTTTAAGATGCAGGGTTTATGTTCTCAGAGAAGGATGTGCTGAGAGGCCTTGTGAGCAGTTTTCTGTTCTCCCCCAAGTGCTCTGGGCTAAGAGGATGTGTCTTTGTCCTTCCTGCATGTTAATAGTTATTATGTTTCCCACTAATGGTTTTATAGTAGGTCAGCTTAGCATAGGCAGCACCTCAGCAGGGCTTAGAATGGCCACGGTTGGTCCATGTTTAAGGCTGTTGATATCCCTTGGTGCTGGCAATGCTGTGCTGCTCCTGAAGATATTTGTGTCCTGCTGCAGATGATACGTGCATCTGGCATTTTCTCTTGTGCTATGGTTCACCTTCTGCCTAAGCTTGCCTTGAATTCACTTTATCCTAGTATTGGGGTTCCAAGTATTTAATTTTGATATAAAGAGCAGCAGATTATTTTCTTACCAGTCTTCTGGCTTTGTGGAGCTGCACAGAACCCTGATAGTGTTCTGCAGCTTTGCACTGCCCTGACAGGAGCTGCAGAAATGTCTCCAGTGGGGGAAACCTCAAAGGCAATAGGAGGGATGATGTTGCTTCTGATCCTCTTGAAGGGGCCTCCGGTTGACATTTACAAGAAGTAAATGGAGCATGGAGTGCCATGGCCAGAACTAGAAGGGCCCTGCCTCCAGCCAGGTGGGGGAAAGGGGCCATTGGATCTGCTGGACTGTGTGGATCCATGGCACAGAGCCACAGGCACACAAGGCTTCAGTTGGCACTGCTGCACAGTGCACCCCCATTCCATCCAGATATGTAGGGGCAGAATCCAGCTCCATTTCTGCAGTGACAGGAGGATCCCAACAGCTGGCTGTGCTGGAAGCTGAAGTGAGCCTGACTGGAAATGAAGGGCAAAACCAGCCCATTGTGCCTGGCCCAGAGAGCCCGTGTATCCTTGGCACAGATGACCTCAGGAGAGGGTATTTCAAGGACTCAAAAGGGCGTTGTTGGACTTGTGGGAGAGCTGCTGTGGAGACAGAGGAAATTAGGCAGCTGAATGCCCTGCCTGGTCTCTCAGAGAACCCTTCTGCAGCAGGACTGCTGAGGGTGGAAGAGCAGCAGGTAGTGATCACTACCACACCAGTGCCCTGACAGCAGCACTGCAGCAGCCGGGACTGTGGGACCCCATCCGTGGGATGAGTCGAGAGCTGGAGAGCCAGGGAGGGCTCAGCAGGACTTGCTCA
Source organism: Irena cyanogastra (assembly GCA_013397155.1). NCBI lineage: Eukaryota > Metazoa > Chordata > Aves > Passeriformes > Irenidae > Irena > Irena cyanogastra. The sequence continues at coordinate 216,049 of VWZV01004684.1, forward strand.
CCCTTCAATAGTCCTGTATGGCCTCTGTGCCGTTAACAGCACGGGTGTCCTTTACTGCTTTCCAAATATGTCTCACAAGGTGTTGCATTGAATCTTCCTCTTGTCATTATTTATAAACTGCAAAAAGGATCACCAAGAATAAGATGATTAGCATGAGTCTTATTCTGTAATAAGAATATATATTGTCATGATAACATACAGAGTGAAGCGTACAAATCCCTCCTCATCTAAAATGAGAAGACAGCCTGGAACAAATCCAAACAAATTGTGTCTTTCATATTCACATGGAAGAACTTGCTGCTGCTGCTTCTAAATTTCTATTCAGTTCAACTGCTTCTTTGCAAACTTCTGTGTTGCTTCCAGACTTTGCATTTGACTGCCTTGAATGGCATTTGGCCATGGTTTCCTACATGTAGGGAGACCAGCTGCCCATGTGCTTCTGGAGTGAAATCTTTTCCATAGGGCAAACAGTTTCGTAACACTTCACCCTGCTGAGATAACAATTAATTAAGCAATTTCTTTATAAGTAAGGAGATAGGACTTGTGGTCTTCCTTAAAGACCATTATCTGTACTGGACTTTCAAATGACCCACAGCAATATTCCCAGAAACTTGTGCTCTGTGTGTGACCAGAACAAACAGAAGTCACATGCATCCCAGTATTAGCGCTCCTGTGATCTCAGCAGACCTAGAAGACCAAGTGTCTGGAGGAGACACTTCTGGTGTGGACCTGCAAGCACAGCCAACACTCCACTTTCCTGCTCACTTCTCCCATGGGGACTGGAGTACTGTTTGCAAACTGAAATGATGCTGTTGCTGCATCCCGTAGGCACTTTACTGCTCTGTGCAAACTTGAGTATTTCTTCTTTATACCGTGTAAGCTTTGCAGTTTCAAAGATCTAATCTAATAATAGATTGGTCTACATTTGTGGCATTGCCAGAAAAAGGCATATGTTGTCAGGCAGTCGAAGTCAGCAACAGTGCTTAAGTGGAAATGTGCTTAAACATTGAGAAGGCAAAAATCCAAAATAATCCATCCAAGGCTTGGCTATTAGGAAACTAAAAATACTGTCTTCCTACATACAGGGTTTTCACATGTACTTAGAGAAATACTGTTTGCCTGAACATCTCAAAATTATTAAAGGGCAATTCTTTTACTTTCTTGGCTTTGGTGTGATAATAGAAAATGGTGTTGGCATTCAGCTTATCGAAGACTGGTTTAAGAGGAAATAGAAATTGTTGAAATAACTTGAATGGAGGAGGCATGTGTAGTGTAATGTGGGAGAGAGAGATGACATCGAGTTCCTTTTTCCTATCACACAAGGTTTGCAATTCCAATTTTCATGTTTAGATTTCCTCTGGGAAAAGAATGCATCATTGCCTTGAACTAAGTGAATGTATACCACAAGAACCACTGGTCTTCTCTGCTGGTGAAAGACTTAATTTTTAAATTCAAATGGCTCTGTGGGCCTGTCCTCGTACAGAACTGCACTGAGATGGGGCTTGGGCTTTGAGATGGTGTATAGAGATATGAGGTTTTGACATGAGTTCTGAGGCAGCAATTAGGGGATTTCATGTGTACACATCCCTTAAATATCAGCATATTTAGATGTGTGCCCAGAAACTGGCATCTGTCACAATCATTCTTCTTCTGCTGAGGTCAGTGATAACACACAGACACATATTTCTGTTCTAGTAAAAAATTCTTCCATAAATGCCATTGCAGATTAGGAAAGGTTAGGTTTTTAATATTAATGTTTTCTCCTTTAGGACTTCTAGTTTCTCTCTGCTCAGCATGCATGTGACTCAGGCAGTAGTAGCAAAGAGTTTTATTTCAGTGACTTCTCTAGGGAATTCATCCACTGTAACAAATACTTCTGCCTCCTGGGACCCACCTGAAGCAGCATCCCAGAAGTCCTTTTTGCCTAGCTTGTATTACCCCTTGCACTGGTAGCAGCCTTGTGCAGTTTAGAAGTGACAGTAAAAAAACTGAGCTGCTGCTATTTTCCGCTTCTTTTGGCACTATTCCTGGAGAGAGTTGAGTTGGTAAATGTGGCTGTCACAGCAGCTATAACCAATGACACAAAATAATTAAGTTGTGGTTTCTATTGTGGTGGGGCCACGTCTGTATTTTATAATGATACGTCTATGCTAGGAGGGAGTGTTATGCTTGATTGTTGTGATGGATGCTTCCAGGAAAACAGGACAGGTCTCTAAAGGCAGTTGTCTAATACTTTGCATGTACATGAAATCCTGTTGGTTACATGGCAGACCACTAATTGAACTGTGTGTTGTTTCCTCTCTCTTTTCTGATGAGGTGATGAGGAGGGCAGCATCCATCTCACTTTTCTTCCTGTTGCTTCTGGAGGGGATAGCTGCTATGTTTGTTCTTTTCAGCCAGTCAAAAGAACGCTGAAGCCAGGTTTTAATCTGTTTCTTATGAAGTGAATGCTTTCATTTTTTGATGTCTTGAGCCACCACTATGGGGTTCCTGACTTTCAGAAGTCTTGAAGACTTTTCGACACAGCTGCCCAGGAGTGCTGAGAAGCCCTGGTAGTCCCTGGTTCTTGAATCCTGCTGAACTGTGCTTCATACAGAAATTACACTGTGAAGATGCTGTGAAATTTGGGGGCTTTGAGAACAATCTCTCTTTTTCCAGTATTTAAAGTATTTTCTGTAGGTTGTGTAAGATGAATTTGAGAGTATTGTAGCGTAATTGTGAAATCCTGCTCTTTAGTTCTGAGAGACACGTGCTCTTCCTGCTGCACCCAATTTAGAGGGAAAAATTTCTCCCAGTCTTAGGCAACAAACGCAGTCAGTCCATGTGCTCTGGCATTCTCCTGGAGGGGCCTGGAGCCCTGTGGGTGTCGAGGATGCTGGCCAGCACTGTGCTGATGCTCTGCTGAAGGTGAACATGAGCTTGCAAAATGTCATGCTAACCTTCCTGCCATTGCTGGGGACCAGCTAGATAGAAGCTGGGGTTTTTTCAGTCAATGTTGATCTACATATGTTGGTGTGTCAGGGAAAAAAAAAAACTTTTCAGCTATATGTGGTGCTAAGCCTTAAGGCTGAAGCTTTTTTTGTTTATGTGTCTGCAGTGGAAGAATCCCATGTCACATTTGATTTGTATCTCCTGTTAGAGGTGACATTTGTAAAAAGGTGAACACGGTGGAGGTGCTGCACTGCACATGACCTGTGATGTCAGAAGGTGGAGCAGAGCAGAGGCCACAGGGGGTCGGGCAGGGGGAAAGCTGAGCCTTGTGTCCATTGCCTTGATGGCTGCTACCACTCTTCTTCACCAGGAGCACCCCAGGAAGGGGAGAGGACCAGCACAGGAAATTGGGATGCTGTCTGCTGGCGGCAGAAGCCTCTGAAGGAGCAAGAAGAGATACTGGGGCTCGGTTGAGAGGTTAGATGTCAAAACTTGATAAGGCAAGAAACTTCAGTGGGCAAAAAGGTGCACACGTGAACCATGCTTTTGGAGGGTGCTGGAGTGAGCAGTCAGTGATCAAGTTTTTTGCTCTGTGTCAGTGCAACACAGCAGGTTCTGGATGTGATGGGAAGCCTTAAGAGATATGATAATTAAGAAAAGTAACTAAGAACTAAGTAATAAAAATAATAACAGTTTTACCAGCTTTGTTGTGCATCAGCAGGCAGCAGGGAATATGGGTCACACAGTATGAGTTACCCAGAAATAAAATCCAGGTCTGTTAATGCCTCAGGCCTCTCCATAAACATCAGACTGTGACTCTTTCCTTCAGCACAGCTTGGATGGGAAAAGACTTGCATTTCAGGTGGAAGAAAAGGCTCTGCTCAGTCCAGGTGCTAAGCATGTTCTCTTGCTGTTTGCCTTTGCCAGGTGCAAGTTCTTCAGCCTCACAGAAACCCCTGAGGACTACACCATCATTGTGGATGAAGAGGGCTTCCTAGGTAAGTGTCAGCACATGCCAGTTTGGTATCCAGCATGAGGTGGATGAGGAAAACATGTCATCACACAGAGACTGTAAATAAACCAAAATGTTTGTAAAACAAGTCTGTCTGTAAGTGCTGGGAGTACAGCTCTGAGAGATGCTTTGATCACTTCAGTGCACTGTCTCTGCTGCCATGCTGTACAAGGCAGTTCAGATGTGGAATATGAATATATTTGAATGCTGGGAGAGGATCACACACAAGTCTTAAAGAGTAGTTTAAGCAGGTTTGAAAAAGCAAAACCCTCTGCATACGATTGCATTAAAATGAGCTGGCCTGTGTCCCCAAGCCTCCGTAAGTGTACCACATCTTGCATTTCCAGCTTCTGTCAACCTCTATCTTTGAAAGGAGCACTTGAAGATGAATAATTTGTATCATCCCTACAGCCAGCACAATGCTGTGGAGTTGTGATTCAGCTCCTTTGACTCATCTCTGTAAGCTGTGATTTATCCCCTTTCTTAGACCCAGCTCTCCCTGTACTAAGTGTGCCATCTTTGCCTGGGGTGGCTGAAGGGGTCAAAGGTGGAGTTGATTGTGTGTCACAGAAGGTGACTGGGATGTGCTTGAGAGCTGCAGATTCTTGGCATTGTGCAAGAGCTGATGTAGAGAATGGTTTGGCTTTGTAGATGGAAATAGTTTGTAATAACCTGTATCATGTGTGGAGGTTTTGTTTGTAACAGTGTTATTGAGATGAGGGAATGAGGAAGTGTTGTACAGCTATTATTATTTTTGTTCAGGCACTCTTTCTGTGTTTGGAGTTAGAAGTCTCCACATTTTGAGGTCAGAGAATTCATTAAAATATGAAAAAAGACAATTTCATTCCTGAATAGGAATTAATTCTTGAGAACCTTCTTGTGACACTGTAATATTCAATGGTTTTGCAATATCCAAACCACAAGGAGAAAATTTGAAACTACTTCATCTTTATTTAGTACAGAGTTTTGTGATCAGTAACCTTGCTGAAGTTGGCCCTTTTCTGCTTCAGGAATACTCACAAGCATGATAGAACAAGTACATTTTTAGACCAGTACAGTGGTACCTGAAGATTTTAGTAAATTAATTGCTAGGCTGAGAATGCTGACTGGATCTTTACAGCCATATCTGTTTACAATTGGGGGTTTTGAGGTTTGATTTAAAGTCTATACTGTGTACTTTTGATCCCAGAAGAGGTGACATAGGATTCTGCTGGCAGAGTGTCCCTTACTGTATTTTTTAAGGGGCATAGGCACAAGAATTTTACTACTATTGGTAGTATCAGCTTTTTTGTTATCAGTGGCAACTGAGGAAAATCAATTGTAATTTGGTTTTGCCATAATAGTAGGATGCAGAGCTTCCCTCTAAGAGTTGCATTTTAAGCAAAGGCTCACTAAAGGAGGAGAAAGTTTCTGGGTTATTTTCCAAGGGGCACAGCACATGGCACAGCAAGAAACCCAGAGATTCTTGTTCTTAGGAGGGAGTCTGTGTCACTGAGCCTGCAGGTGGGATGTCCCAGGGGCATGTTCATCTCCAGCATCATGGGTGTGTTCCATCCAGCTGGCACGATGCAGATTTTTCAATTCAGTCACTGGTGACAAGTTGAATTGCAACCACCCCTGTAGAGTCTTCAGCAGCCACACTGCTGTTTATCTCTCTGGAAATCATACTAGCTTGAAAAAAAGGTGAGCTAAAGCAGTGGTCTTGTTCATCTGTACTGAGGGACTGTTGCACTGTGCGCCATTGGTTGTGCTCGGAGCAAATCCCAGGTCTGGCATGACCACTGTCCTCAAGAAGCTGCATGTCCCAGGTCACCTCTGTGAACCAGGCAGTGCTGCTGCAATTCAAAGCAGTAGTCCTCTCTGTTTGGATCTTCTGTTCTTGGCTCTCTCTGCCATCTGAACTTAGTGCTGAAAGTCACAGTGCCCACGTACCTTCCTGTGGCTGTGGTTTGGGCATAGAACATCCCTGTTTTTTTCAAATACACCATGTGCAGTTGGGCTGCTAAAGCAGGGCTTTGCAGGAGAAAAGATCAGCTTCCAGGCAGTGCATGGAGGAAGGAGTATGCTAAGGCTGTCCTCTGCTGCAGGGTAGTGTGGAAGCCAGGTGCAAAACCCATCCTGGGTAGCAGTGTCACAGAGCTGCTGGCTTCATCACCTTTTCTGTGCTTTCCCTTGTAAGTGATGATCTGCTGGTGAGACCTGTGTATACCACATCCTGCTAACTCTCCTCATATCCTTTGGGTTTGTGTCCAGCCTATGTTCTTCTTTCTGAATTGTCGCCACCACATCAAAAGCTTCATCTCAGGATTAGCCCTGTGTGCACTTCCATCTCTGCTCCTCAGTTCAGTGTGATGTAAGCTTTTCATAGTCTGGAGAAGTCCAGGAGAAGTCACAGTCTAGCGGGAAATGCCTCAGCAAGAGAAAGTTCACTTTTCCATTGTATAACCTGTAATCAGCACATGGGCTTGAACAGAATCAAAATCTCTGAGTTGCAGCATCCCACCTTCTTGCAAAGCAGTACCAATTATGTCTGCCTTGGGTGCATCAGCTGCCTCTTGTCCTGACTAGTGAAATGCCAAATTCAGCTTAAGAATTACAGGCTAAATCTGCACCTTTGATGAGCAGTTCAGATAGCAAGTCCAACAGTAAATTACTTCCTTTTTCTTTCCAGGTAACTTTTTTCTTGCAGTGCTTAACAAACTCAATGTAAGTCTCTGAAAGACAGGTTTTTCTGTGTGGAAAATGAGACACTTTCTTTCTAAGGCACGTGTATGAATTTTGCTGCAGCAGCAATGAGAAGGTTGTCCTGTTAGCTGGCATCTTCCACATTAGCCAGGCCCTTTCTCCTGCACATCCCAAATACCGCTGATGGGAAAAGAGCAAGCTGAAGAAACACCAGCACTTTCATCAATCCCCACTTAAAACATACTGACATGCAGTAATCATTCTTAACTGTTTTGTCAAAAAATTATCCCTAGGCTTGTTCCTGTGAGAGCAGCAAGTCAGGCTGGTAAAGCAGTTGTTATTTCTTCTCCCCAAAAAATGTCCACAGTGCAAAGCTGTAAACTGCTTAAGCATTCATCATGCTGAAAGGGAACGGCTACAGCCTAATTCTTGGCTTTAATTCCCTGGTGGTGAGGTGGGGATTATGTTTGCACAGAACCTTGTTTGTTCCAGTGGCTGTTTCTTGGGCTTTGGTCTGCTAATGAGGAAGAATTTTATTCAGCAAATAACCCAGGGAGCTGTGCACAGAAAGCTCTTTTCCTGGCTGATACTGAGATGAGCTAGCAGGAAAAGTTTGACCATGGGCCCTCCTGCATAATGACAAATGTCTCAGCTAGTGGGGTGCTTGGGTAGCCTGTATGGTCCTGGCATTTCTCCCCCTGCTGCACAGCCAGCACATGGCAGAAAGGTGGAGTGGCTGCTGCTCCCAGAAATACAGGAATATTTGTTTGGCTAGTTTGCTTTTTCCCCCAAAGTTTGGCTGAAAGCAGGAGCCCTTTGTGCATGTGCAGCTATGCCACAGCCCCTGTGTTCTCTGCATAGTCTGTTCCTTTTTCAGAGAGCAGCAAGGACAGACTCCCTGTCTCTGAGCAGCTGCATGACAGAGCTTCTAGCCTGTGGTCTTGCTGCTTCCAGTAGTCTCTGTTCATCAAAGGTTTTAGCTTCTACACATTGAAAGGAAACACATGCCATCACACCTGGAGGTAGCCTTCATCTTGGAAACCCTGTTTATGTGCACTGGGAGCATCTGCATAAATGGGCCCTGGAACAGTCTGTCGCCCAGGTGAAGCTGTCCTGAAGATGGATTATTGTAAAGCAACATGTTGCTAACATTTTCAAGGTGAGGTTACTGGCTTCCCAACCTTGGCACTTGGTTGGTTCCCTTGTGTGCCATCTTTCATGTGTGCAGTGAACTTTGAAGACACTGAAGAAGGGAAAAAGAAATTAAATGCTAGAGTGAAGGGAGGAGTGAATCACTATGATTTTCAAATTGGTAAACATGCATATTCTAGGTTCAGGGAAATTTGGGGTGAGGGAAACGCATCACCTTCATGTACTCTGGTCTTCTTTCTCCTAGAACTGGTAAGCCCATTTCATGTAGATTATTGCAGTCAGCAGACTTAGGTCCTGGCTGATGTCTTCTGGATCAAAACCAGAGAGGAAAAGCCATTTCATTTCAGTACTGAAGCAGCAGTGAGAAACATCCTTCTGAGATGCAGATCCACTGTGTGAACACAGAGGAAGACTCTTGGTCTCCTCACACTGAGGTTCATCTGCAAGATGGGTGTGACAATCCTTCCCTTAACCTTCTTTAGCTGCTTAAAATGGCTAGTAACTTCTCTAGGGCCTGAAATCCATTCATTGACACATTTTCTAGGAGGAGATTCTTAGTCTCAGCTCATACTTCACAATAAATTGTGCAGTACATTAAAATAATGGAACTATTTGAAAAATCTCAGCTAGTTACAGTGGCAGAAAAAATTCATTCTAATAAGAAAAGGATAAAAATTTTTAAAAAAACATCTTGGTGGCAGTGCTTTGTTTTGATAACTTTAGACAGCCCTGTCTGACCTTGGATTCAGGACCATTATATACTTTAGTACCACACTGAATTCCTATTTCAATAACATCAAAATGGTAAATTGCTTTCAGTGTCCTCTCTCTTTTCCTGTATATAAACTGGGTGAAAAAACAGCTTATTTATAAGTCCAAGCACAGAACCCATCTAGCTAGGAGCAATCTTTATTTAAAGTTACAGAGGGAAGCAAGCTGATAGTTGCATCTGGTTTTCTGAATATTCCTTCAATAAGTATTTTTTCTTTAATTTTTGATTGCCCAGTGATAGATAGGCCTCTGTATCTGAGGCACAGTGGCATAAGTTGCTTGCTGACATTTATAGTGTTAGATTCCTCCCCCGGATGGCCAGGAGTGCCTGTGGTTGCTAGGCAGAACATGTTTTTCTCTACTAAACACTTGTACAATCACTCTCTTCTGATCTCTGTATTGGCTAGACTATGCATTGTCTGGGGTTTTTAGGTTTTTAAGTAATGTGGTATTAATGACCTAAATTCAAATTAAAATGTGAGGATTTGACTATTGCCTTATTAGAAATATGTGCTTGGTTGGGGAGGCTTTTCCTGCAATGCATCTCTGCTGATATAGATCAATAAACATTTTGGGGGTCTGTGATTACGTGGGATTTCTGCCCTCTCCCAAGAGGTAGTAGGGTTTGGTGGTTAAAGCTTTTGGGGGAAGGGAGGAAAATGAGAAATATATAATATTCCAAGGTCTGCTTTGCGTCACAGGGGGAAAGGAGCATTTTTTCTTCTTCTTAGAGCTTGTGAGTGGGTTTGCAAATTTTGACAGCATATATTATTCCTTATGTTTGTGACCTGCCACATAAAGTCTTTTGGTTCAGTTTCTCTGCTCACTCCTATTTAAAGAAGTACTGCATAAATAATACATATTTTTCACTGTTTCCTCCAGCAGATGGGTGCGTATTGATATCTATTTTTGTTTCACAGCCTGTGGTGAGAAAGCCAAGACTTCTCTTCCTGAACCACTTGACTGGCCATGATTTCTTCCTTTAAATTTATTACGTCTTGGCTGCTTCCTAGTACTTTCCAAAATCCAAGATAAATGAGCAGATAGATACCAGGGCTCATTTTTATCAACCCCTCCCATAAATGCAGGACCTACAAAGCTTTTCTAACTGAAACAATGGAACAATTAATTGAAATTTTAGGTTGTTCTCTAAGATCAGAATGCAGCTCAGCAGAAAAGTAGCAGCCCTCATTTTTTTTTTTTTTTACTAGAGAGCATTTGACCATGTGCTTGTTCTTCCACTGGTGCATTTCTGGTTTTTTCTGAAGGGTGGGCTTAAGAGGAGAGGGTGACTTGCCTTGTTTGTACTGGAGCTGGCTGTAGTCTGCCAGCTGTGAGGAGACAAACCAGGGTGCTAAATGTGCAAGGCAGGACCAAGGCTGAACACATGCTCTAAGACCTTTTGAAGCATTTATGTATTGTAAGTGCTGGTAACACTGTCATTTCTCATCTTTCCCTACTTTTTAAATGAATTTTATATGGAACACTTTGTGAGACATGGGTAAGTGCTGTTGCCCCCTGTCATAGGCTGAGAAGTGATGGTGAGAAAAGCTGAGAAATTAGTGGTACAAGCAGCAAAATGAGTCCCTTTTCCCATGGCTGAAAACATTCAACCATCAGTTCCCAATCTTTGCTGGCTGTGAATCTACTTTACAATTAAGCCATACTTTTCTCAAGTTCACAACCTGGACACAGAAGTGGATTTTCTCCACCTTAGCATCTCATAAATGCTATGGCCTCAGTCTAGAAATGGAATCTTCAGTAACCCATGGAAAAAAACCAGCCTGTCATCATCTGCAGACAGAGAAAACATCTCTTTTGTGGTAATCATTGAAAAATTCCAGTGTGCAGCACTCCCCAGGGTTGGTCTCTGAGTAGGTTTGCCACATGTTCCCATGAGTGCAGGAGATGCCCCAGGTTTCCCAAGGATCAGCAGTCATTCATCAAGGTGAGAAAATTTCTGTTCCTGACAGGCTTGGAGGATTCTCCCAATCAAGTGAGACTGGAAACCAAACAAACTTAAATCCTGTCTGTACCAAGACAGAGACACTCAGGCAGAGGTTGCAGGTTTTGTGCCCAAAAACTTCATCAACTTTATTTTCTCCTGGTGCCAGTGATCAGTCTTTTCCAGCTTTCCAGGTACAAAATCTCCAGAACTAAAGATGGGTCAAGGGTAACTCATAATCCCAGTGCAATATGTCTGGTTGTTTGGTTTTCACTAGAACCAGATGAAATCCTTCTGTGTGACTCCAGAAATGCAGACTGATGCATGTGCATGACTCCAAACTAACAGTTCTCTTCTGAGGAGAATTTGCTTGATGCTTTGAGCTAATTCTTGTACAGTTAAAACAAAGGGGGAATGTTTTGGTCTTTGCATGCAGTATTAAGCTGATGGTGACACACTGGCCAGCCATCGTCTTCCTGAGGCTTTTGTACTGACAGTCTCAGTCACCTAGGGTTTGTGGAAGAGCTTCTCCAAGGGCAGGTAAGCCTTTCTCAAGTGAGCAGCTTTGCTGTTGCATTTGCAAGGTGAAGGCACAGAGAACCAGAGCACTATGGTGAAGTTCATAGGTCTGCTGCAGGCTTTTCTGTTTGACCTTGGACAAGTCTCTCATTGTGTCTCAGTTTCCTCATCTTAGAAACAGGGATAATCCAATTAAATCACCTCATAACAGGTCTTGTAAAGATTAATTAGTGAACATGGAAATGCTTTGTAACAGGCAAGGGCCATTGTAAATAATAATAATTGAGGGATTTTCTGTTCCTCAGGATTCCCTTTTACAATGGGTCCACTTGTAGCCTAAAGAATAAATCAGGTCTGTAGTGGAACAGATTGGAGATTATGGTGGGAAAATATCCTTTATGGGAAAAGCTACGTAATCTTTTAAAAATCTCATATTTTAGCATTTAATCTTGCACAGGATTAAGATTTACAACACCAAGGTTACAGTCATACATTTAGGAATTTAGTGGCTCCATCTTCAAGTCTTGTTTGAAATGTAATTATTTGCTCTATGCTGTCAGTCCAGTGAAATCTTGTCTGAAATACTGTCTTAAAAAAAAAAGAAAAAAATAATTTTTTTTCTATTTTGTTTGAAAATGCAGAAGGAATTGTAAATGTGAGTCCAACTGCATTGTTTCTTCCTTTGATATTCTTTTATTTCTGTAGGTGTGGCTTTTCAGTGGAACACAGTACCTGTGTTCCCTTGCTGGCAGTAACCAGAGCTGGCAACCTTGCCTTGGACTGTCTGGGCTACGTCCTCTCCACCCTTGGCTTGCAGTGTCTGTGAGCAAAGCCTTTGCCAGGAGTTTTTGAAACACAGGGAAAGTTTTGTCAGGAAGTGGGAAATCTGCTGATTTCTGCAGTTCCTGTTACTGGACTATCAGAGACAAAATCCTCAGTTCTTTTGGGCTGTGGATCCCATTTGCTTGTGAAGCAGGGTGAGCAGAGGCTGGCCATGGCAATGCTTTCCTGGCTGGAAGCAAAAAGCCACGGTTGACAGGTTGGGAAGGACCTAGCTCTTGATCATAGCAGGGAGATGGCACTCAGGAAGCAATCCTGCACAGGACAGACACACCCACAGCAATGCTCTGAACGCATCTTGAGCCAAACTTTTAATCTTCATTGCTTGTCAATAAAGAAAAAAGCCAATTTTTGCTCCCTTCTTCATTCTCATAAGCAAATGTCAGCTTTTGGAGGTTGAATCTGGTTTTAATTTTCCAGGTTTGCTTGTTATTAGTGGTGTGCTGTCCTGTGAAGAGGAAGAAAGAGAGCAGCCTGATTTCCTGAAAACTGACCAGAGCCTAAGCTGGATTTGTCTTCCCAACCCAGCTCTCCAGTGAGAGTGGACATAATGATTATTTTTGGAATCTACCTTACCATGTTCCACATTTTTAGCCAAACATAATAATGATGCTTTGTTTGTGGAGTGTATTCATAGTTCCTCTCTTATGAGACCTCTGTGAGGTAGGAATTATTTTCTCCCACATATGAGGAAACTGATAAAAAGGAGACCAAATTACTTGTTTCAGGTCACATACATACTTCGTGGGACAAATCAGATTTTGCCTTGACTAGAAGCCCGAACTGACATCTACTTATCTGCACTTCAAAATCAGACTTTATTTACCACTGTATTGCAACGACCAGAATATCTGTTCTAAGATACTGCTGTAAAACTGTCATTTCCTCATGATCCTCCAGGTCGTCTGTAGTGAGTCTGTCGTCCCTCTGTGTCCATGGCTGGGTGGGAGTTGTGTTGACACATTATAACAGCTTTTGTTTATAGACTCGACTTTCTTGTGCAATACCTTTTATTGCTGGGTCAGTGTCTGGCCTGGCAAGAACTTTGTCTCTTTCTCTTAAACTCAGACTTTGATACAGTCTGAGTTTTTTGTTTCTTGCAACAGAAATTACAAGTAGAGGAAGGAAAGGAAAGGAAAGCTAACGAAAGAGGCCACCAGAAACAGATTTTCCCAAGTGGGCATTTTTGTGCATTTCACAGACTACACCAGTCTCATTTGAAATATACTTCTCCTTTTTGTTTAATTCTTAAAAAGTCAGTGTGAAAGTGTAACCAGCTTAGTTTTTAGATTGCTGACAAAATTTCAAGTTACAAAGTTTGTAAGAGGAGAAGTAATTGAAATGAGATGAAAGCAGGGATTTCTGTATAAGCATTTCCTTTTGTCAGTCCTTGGTTGCTCTCTTAGTAGACTCTTGCAATGGAGCTCTTTCCTCAGGAGGTGCTGCTGCTTTTAGTGGAGAGAAGGCAGCCTTTTGGTACATGGATTTGCAAGTTCAGCATCATCCCCTCAAGAAGGACCAGTGTTTGTTATCCTATGGCCTGACTGAAAATGATAGTTGCATGCCCTAGTTAAATGTTCAGTCCCTTGGAAAGCAGAGGGGATGCTTGTCAGAGTCAGGATTTCAGAGCTGGGCTATGTGTTTGTACAGCTTTATTTAATTCCAAGTTACCCTTGCGTTATTTAATTTCCTGACAGCTGCAAAAACAGCGTTCTCAGATAACAATGGTTTCTAATTAGGCAATGTGCCTAAAATGGTAGAATGTTTTATTTTGACCATGACACTGATGTTTTGTATGCTGCTTGGAGATGAGAAAGTCGAGCAAGTTGGACTTGCAGCTTCCTTTGGCAGAGCTGTGTCTCTCTTGTGATCCGCAGTGAATAATGCTAAAGGCATGGCCTCTCCTCTGTCCCCACACTTCAAACACCTCTCATTGTTTTGGACTGTGTCATCAGTAAATCTGCCTTTCAGCTGGAACCACCTTCCAGAAATATGTTTTATCAGCACAGCAGGACTAACATGACTTGCATAGCTGAGGCTACAGAGCATTCCAGGGTGAAGAAAGCAGGTGAGATTTACCTGTAGCTGAGGGTTGTAGCTTCCTGGGAATTCTATTACACTGCGTAGCTGCCCAGATGTAGCTTTTATGGCTCATGCACTTAGTGCAAAATCAGGTAGTGATCGAAATAAACATACAAGTCAACTATTCTTCAAAATCATTTATTCAGTTTAGAAAGGGTGTTAGCATCAGGTTATCTTAATTAGATCCTGACATGATTTGTGCTTGTGGAAGGTTTATGCTTTGGGCTGTACGAATTGATGATCTCTAGATTCCCTCCTGTGACAGCAAAAAGTGGCTGTTGGAGGTCTGTCACCTCCTTTAATCCTTAGACATCCCTTGAAGTCTTAAGTCTAAAAGAAAATAGGTAATTTTTTTCTGCTGTTTCGCTCCCTATTTTAGTTCTTCTCCAGAGCTCGCAATTCTGACAATTCCCATACTGCTTTTTACTGTTGCAGAACTTTTAAGTTCATTGATTAAGATCCTGCTCATATAACCATGATGCAGAATTGAACCTCTGATAAATCAAATGCCTATTTAAAAGTTTTGCAACTTTAATTAGGGGTTTGCTGACCCGCAGTCAGAGTTTATCCCTGCCTTTCAGCTGAGCACTGTTTACATCATGTCCTGTACCACTGACCAGGGGCTCTTCAGAAGGTTTCTGTTTGGATTCTCTTTAGCCATTTGCTTTTTTAGGTGCCTCATCCTGCTCAGACACTGTAACACAATGAAAGAGAGATTCCTGCATCAATTGCAGTGTAAATAACAGTGAAAAATTATCCTCTGTAATAATTTGGCCTTACCCAGTTCTTTTGAGATGCTGGTCTCTTGGAAAGAGCTGTGAGTGTTGGCTCATACTGGCTTGTGGCTGTATGAGCAGTGCCCATGGGCTGTCCTCTGTGTAAGATCAGCAGGGATAGGAGATGAGCAGCAAGTTTTTATTCTTCCTCCCCCACTACAGTTTCCTACCAGTCAATAATTGAGTGATTCCTAAATTCCAGGTTGAATCTGCATTACCATATTTAATAGCTATCAGTATAGCAATCCACCACAGAGTTTTCTAACCCCTTATGAAGCCTCTTCATTCTTTTGGTCTCCCTGACATCCTGTCAGCACACTAATAATTTCCTTGGGTTTCAGGTGTTGTCTGTGGGCACTGTAGCATGATGATGTCTGTGATCTGGCTCAGCTCTCCTCCCAACAGTTCTTAAGGATCTTTGAGCATCAACTTGTTGTTTCTCAAAGAACTATCCAGTGTCTCCAAGACTCTTAGTAAAGAGTATATACAGAGCCATAATAAAAATACAAAATAACAAAAGTTGTGCCAGGTTATCTTTCAAATGTTCCTCTATTGAGAACTGACTACTTACTATTATTTTTCTTAAAAGTCCAGTGGAAGATCTTTACTTTCTAAGACAAATTCTGCCTTTTGATGAGCTGTTTCACAATGTATCTTCCCTTAAAATCCTATCTGTGACAGCTGTATTACAGCTATAGTGCTCTTAATAGAAAATATCCAGTAGATTTTCTTGTGATAGAGAAGAATAAAATCCTAAAATAAGAACACTTCATCCCCAGAAGACAAATCAAAAAATTACAATACATTTGAGTTCATACCTCCCTCTCTCTATGAATTGCTTATGAGTTTGAATCATGTAGTATAGAAATCCTAAATCCTGACTAGAATCAAAGTTATGTGTAAGATGCAACGTGCTTCTTCAGAGATACAATTGGTTTCCTTCACAGCAGCATAAAAACTCAGGTTTATTTTCCTTCATAATCCTTCTCCAAGATGTCTGCAGAACCATCTAGGCACAGTGGTAAACATGTTCCCAGTTTTGCTTGTCCATTTTTCTTTTGGGTTTGCTCTCTCTGGGATTTCCATCACTGTGTTCTATCAAAACATTCTCATCTTTATTTTACAAGATTTACCAACCCCTCTTCAGTTCCAACTTCCCTACTTCCACATTTATTGAATTTTTACAGTTGGAAAGAACTGTATCTCCACAGTCAGTCTGCATTTATTGTTTGAGTTGGTTTGGAGTACATTAAATTGAAGAGGCTGATAAAATGTGAGAAGTGACTTCTCAAGGACTGGCAGTGTCAGCAGCACTGGCATTGTGGCTGACGAGCCCTTGGAGGGTCCCCAGGAACCTGATTTCTTTATCTTTGTGTCTTTCACATTGCTGAGCAGATTGCAAGCACTAAGTAACTGTTAACCTCTGGTGCCCTCCTAAAGTAACTGTATCTGTGTGGTATTTATTTCACAGTTGTTTTCTTCTGCTTCCCTGGGCTTGGTTAAGGTGTTTATTTACTAAAACACTTTGAGCTGAACTTGTATACTTAGGAGCTGCCAATTTAAATATATCTATGTGTGTGTGTGTGTGTGTATAAATCCTGTGTATGTTGGTGTATATACCTATATTTGTATATGTATATATTTATTCAGGGATAGAGAATATGTTTAAGAGAAAGCATTTTTAGCTCTTTTTCAGAAACCTGTCCTTGAACTCTAGCTTAAAACTGAAAAATATATTGGATTTTCACTATATCTGCCAGGACCAAACCAAGTTTTTCTGTAGCTGGTGAGTTAAAAAGGCAGCTCATACGTGGGCACTGACATCCATAAAAGCAAGGCAAGCCCAGTAGAGCAGGGAATCCTCAGGAGCTAGATGACAGGTTGTGTCCTGACCTCTTGAGTACTGTTGTTGTACTGCTGAAATCCTCAGGTTTTAAGTTTGGTGAATTAGGTGTTTTATTTTGTTTCTTTTAAAAAGGTAGAATTGAACTTTTGGAGAAGTGGGATGAGAATTTATGTGGACCATCGTGTGGATAAATCTCTGTTGGATGCCTTTTCTTGCATTTTAGTCAGTGAACAAAAATGAAGTAGCCTCATAAACAAGCTCTGTGCTGTTTGCAGCAGACAGGAGTGCCTGCTCTGATGGATGTTTACCATGGCTTTTCATGCTCTAAACAGAGCAGATACAATTTTTCCCCCAAAATTCATTTTTAGAATTTGTACAAACAAATTCTTGACCTAGATGAGGGCACATGCCACAATGTGCCTGGTTTTAGTGGCTTGTATGTACCTTTCTTTACAAGGAAATGTATTTATGTATCCAAGAATCAAGGTCCATCCGTGAAAGCTTCTCAGATTGTCTCGGATTACCACCCATTTGGATGAAAGGAAACCACAAACTGAAACCAGTTTGCTTTCAAAAGTGCAATTTGTGTATCTCATAAACATGAAGTTCAAAGGAACTGCAGAGTGTACTTCACCAACCCCAAAGGAAAATGCTCTTGAGAGCAGGAGGTTTAATAGCTCTTTGTGGAGTAATGGCTGCATCTTTAAGTCATTTGCACCTTCTTAATTTTAAGCATATTGAGCTGGGTTTTAGCAAGCCTCTTGTATGCTGAACATGGCTTAAATATCCAAAAGAAGAGGACCCCTTCCTGTCCTGCCCCATAGAAGTGAGGATGAGGCTGGCTCTTCACAGTGGGGAGGAGGAGGGCATGAGCAGATGGCTTCCCCACACAGGAGTCTCCTTGGGTGGCTTGGTGTCACTTGGGTTCTGTGGCAAAGGGTGTTGATGTTCTGTTGGCAGTGCAGGACACTGGGTTTGGAGCAGGGCTCTTCTATACTGGACACGATGCATGTGCTGGGGTACTCCTTGCAGAGCACTGAAGTTTCAGATGGTATTTATCACTAATTCTCAGTCCTTACCCAGCTGCTTTAAAAAGTCACTTCAGCTGTGAAGTTTCTAGAGGGAAATTTACTCAGGAAAAACCAGCCTGTTCTATAGAGATTCCTGTGCTTGAGTTCAGTAGGCTTTTGATGGACTCTTGTAGACTGAAACACTTTTGTTGTCAGTTTTGATTAGTTGGGCTCCTAGCATAGGGTGCAGTCTGCTTCCTTGTTTGAAAATGCTAAGGTGATGCTTTGAAGGCACTCAGTGGAAAATTGGGTAAAGGAAAAGAGTTAAATACAACTTTTCATCTGCTGCTTTACCTAGGTTTGAATTTTTCTGTTTCTTTTGGTTTTCTTACAGTGAGCTCAAGGCAACTGGTCTCTGGTCCATGACTACATCTCCTAGCCTCTGTCACACCGTCAAGAATGACAGTCATGTGGTCCAGGAACAAAAATCTGAAAGGCTCTTGTATGTTTACCAAGTACTGTTTTTTCCAAGTGGCTATTGCAGCTCAAAGGTTCTAGGTGGCAAGAAAGGTTTGAACAAAAATGCAGAAGGTCCTTAATTGCCAAGATGAGCAGAAGGCAGAGGAGCTTAATGTGACTGATTTCCCATACAGAAAAGGGCTTCATTACTGATCTGTGTGTGACTAAGTTCAGTTGCTGAATAGTGGCAATAATATAATTTCTACAGTGGACAGATATGCAATAATCTGTTGTTTTTCTCCCAGCTGCTTTCTTCAATGCTAACAGTTTGGCTACTCGTAGATCAGAGGGTAAGACTGATTTGGCCTTTTTTCCTATGAGGTGAGTGAAACAAGGCAGCTGCTTGTCAATGTAAGCCTAATTTGACCTGATCTTCTCCAGTTGGGTGAAATAGTGGGAGTAAGAGCTGGAGTCACTGATGTACTTTGTATGAGTAGTGTGACCACTGAAAACACATCGTGCTTAGCAGGTTGGGAAGCACTTAATAAGGAGAAGGCACTTGTACTCAGAAATGCGAGAGTGAAATTGTGTAGAAAATTCTGTCAACTAATGGTCTGAAAAATATTTTGCAAAGACTATTTTCTACCCTTACTTCTAATACATCTTATACATTAATAGCCTGAACAACTGGAGAATCACACACATTAATGTCACAGTTCACTTGGGACAATTTGTTTTGCAAGATAATGAACTGTGTCAGCAAAAGTTTAACACTTGCTCTAGGTGGGGCTGACAGTTCAGCTTTCTGGTAGCTTTGCCAGCATTTCCCAGTAAAATGCCCATGGTCTGACTAAACCTCTCAGTAACCTGGGAGGAGGTTAGGCCATCACTTTCTTCAAGTATTTTTTATTTTGTTTAAGACATTCTCAGGAGTAGCTTGGAAGGAAATACTACAAAATGTTGTAGTATTTCTTTTTTTGAAGAGCTCTAGTCCTCTCACACCTCAGCAGCAGAGGTGTCTTTGTGTGAGAAGGTCATTAAAATCATTCAGCCCAGGTGGAGGTTTGTGTACCCTATAGTTTTTCAGCCACAGAGTCAGGAGTGACATCAAGTCTGGTGGGTTTTTTGCAGTCTGTAGTGCAGCTCATGCTGGCAGAGGATGCTGTACCCCTGGTTGTGTGGGAGACCTCAGTGGTGCAGTTGGGAGCAGAGATCCAGGGATGTTCAGGAGCAGGGGAGGTTTCTGACCCTGCTGTTACCCTGCCTCTTCAGAGGAAGAAGCAGAGTAAAGGTATAAATAGTGTGAGATTGTAGGGGACTAGTCTGTGAGAGCAGCAGTGATGGAGATACAGACAGGCTGGTTGGGTGAGGGAATTGATCCAGTGCCAGGGAAGACAGAGTACAGGATCAGTGGGGAAGACAAAAAAGAGTAAAGATGGACATAGCAACAAGGAGAATAGGAGGAGATGATGCGGTTTGAGCTGTAGTAGAGGGTGACTGAGGTGGAGAGGTGGGAGGAGGGAAGAGAAGAAAGAGGTACAGGCTGGTGGGTGTTGGGTTTGTGGGCAAGCAGAAAGTAGCCACCTAGAGCACTTGCTCCTTGCACTGCCCACGAGGATGCTCAAGGCAGCAAGTACCTGCCAGACAACAATCTCATCAGCTCAGGGCAGTGGAGGCCAGCTACATTTTCAGTGCAGGTGGCAGGAGGATGGGCTGGCTCTAAAGCAGCAGCATGTGCAGCAGGCCATGAAGCTCTGATACAATTGCAGTTTTTCAGCAGCTTTCAGTGCCCAAATGGTGGTTGTACTGGTTTTGTTTCTGAGCATTTTGTTTAACTATTACTGAAAGTGCCTTTGGTTATTAAAAAACTCGTTTTGCCTGTGCTGGTTTACCTCCTCTTGTATGTGCCTCATGAGGTATTCCGTTGCATCATTACAGGCTGCTGCTTTGAGCTCTGTTAGAGTGCCCAGAGCTCTGACACTGGGGTGGCACCTGGCTCAGTGGTAAATATAGCTGGGCCTGCAGACGGCCCTGTGCTTTCCACTGTGGGAATCTGGAGACTAAATAAAGCAAATGGCAGGAATAGAAATACTGGTTTCATGATATATTGGATTGTGTCTCTGCCTGTGACAACCTCTGTTTGGCAGCCTCCCACCTGCAGAGGACTCAATATTGCACCACTTTAAACATTTTCATGTGTAAAATAAATCCTCAGTTACCGTGCCAAGGTGGTTGAGTAAAGCAGGCTGCAGGATGATGATTTGTGAGCTGTCCGCAAGGAACCACCATTTTCAGCACCAGGTGCTAAACGGGTCTTTAACCTTCATCGAGGAGCTGGGGCACGTGCATTAGCACTTCACTTGGTTTGCAGTGTTGCAGGATGAGTTGTTCCCACTGGGGACTGACCAGTACTGTGGAGCATGATCCCTCCCTGATGATGAATGTATTGCTTTCCAAGCGTAGGTAATAGCTCCTAAATTCCAGGCTGTTATGGGATCTGCAGTAAAATGACCCTATGGAGAAAATGTACAGGTAATGTCCAGCTATACTGAGAAGGAGGATCACCCTTTTCATCAAGGGCACATGTACAGGGAAGTTAAAAAAGCTTCATAAATAAGTAGTTTATTGATTGTTAACTCAAGTGCAGATGGCTTTTACATGTTTGAAGGACCATCTCTGCCACACTTGGGAGAGATTGGGCTGCCACAACCCCATCTTTAGTGTTTTCTTGCTCTCTTTCATCTTTAAGAGCGGTTGGGGGTTCTGGGAGTGGAGAGTCATCTCTAACTGTGTCTGGTTCAGAGGTCTAGATTTGTTTACTCTAAGGAAGAGGTCATACGAGTCCAGTACAAACACAACGGCTTTATTCTGCGCGATGCTTCTCTTCTATGCTTTCTTTCATACAGTGCTGTCCCATGCCATTTCACAACAACAGTGGGGCACAGCAGAGCTGAAAAAGTTATCTATCCTTTGATTTCTAGGACCCAAGATTTGGAGGTCCAGTTCTAATTCTTACAAATTAGAGGTTAGCTGTGTCAAGGCAACACTTTAGGAACAGAATTGGGGAGGACAGCCTGAAGGCAAGAGTGTAAACTGAAGGCATGCTGAGGTGTGAGGCTGCTGCTGGGGCTGTGTCATGATCCAGTTTTAAATTTATTAGAAATGCCTCTGCCCAGATTAAGGTGCAAACAAGACCATATGCCAAGGTCAGTAGTATTTTTATTTAATATTAAATTAAATAAGGGATTTTATTTAATAGTAAATATGAGCGAGAGAGGAAAAGAGAGAAAGGAAGAGAAAGACGTAGAAAAGAGGTGGGGAGACAGAGTAAAGAAAATACCACAATTCCATGGATTCCAATGATGTTCCATTGATCTGCTCCAGCTGGTCATCTTGGTGGTGAATGTCCCCGGAAAAGCACAGAATCTGATGGATTCATGTGTAATCAGTCCAGGTGGGAATGCCCCAGCACATCCCCCACGGCAGGGACCAGGCTCTCGCAGCAGACTCTGGATCTGTTGCATCATTTCGCATCACATGCAGTCCTGTGCTGCAAAGCCTCAGGAATGAGTCTGGGGAGTGCTTTGGGGGGTCATTGATGGATTATGATACCCTCTCATCTGCCTCTCACTTGAATGTCCTATGGATGTGCCCTGTGGAGTTGGGGGCTCCACAGCTGGGCCAGTTTGTGTAAGGGAGGATGGGTGTTCAGTGCTTCTGACCAGAGGCGATGCCACACACCCCAAACCTCCTTCTCCTCGCCTCATTTCAGGGGGAGGCTGTATAAATCTGGCTTCTGTGGGCCGTGATCTCCCCCACCCCAAATCTAGCCAGAGATGATTCTCAGTGCAGCTGCTGGGTTTGGCTTTCTTGTGGATGCATTCCTTTCCCTCAGCCTTGTTGTTCTCCCTAGACCTGAGGTGATTGAACAATAGTGTCCCTTTTATCTTATCTAGGCAGCTTAATTTACAGTCCAAAGTTGCAGTCAGGCATCTTCAAGAAGGCTTCTGTGGTTGTAGCATCTGTATACAGTTTTTGCTATAGTGGGCAAAACTCCTTCATAACAATGTTAAAGGCGTGAACCATTTCAGTCCCTGACAAGCTGTGTGCCCATAGATTGACCAGAGAAGGAAGGAGAGGGCAAAGCTGGGGAGCAGGGTGTTAGTCTGCATCACTTTGTAACCCTCCTTCTCTGGGACATCCATCATCTCTCTCAGTCAGTTCTTGCAGAACTTGTGTTTATTCTGAAGATGTCTGTTTTATTTCTTTACTTAAGAGCTTGTGCTGTGTTTCTGCTAAGCCCTGTCATGGGACTGACTTTTGCTTTTGGTTGCCTGCAATGTACAGTGAAGTTCCACTTCGCACTTCTTGGATTATGTCTGCAGAAATGAATTTAAACTATTCTTGTTTCTACTTATATTCTTTGCTCTCTGTTGCTTCTCATGCTCTGAAAGCAGCCAGAATATATTTTTGCTTATATCCGTGGTCTCTCTTGGATTAGATGGAAATGTAAACTCATGGAGGCAAGAAACACCTCTTGGAAACAAGTGCAGGGCCCTTTGGAGTACGGCTGTTTCTGCTCCATTTGGTGCAAGTGATCAGTAAAAACTTAGATTAAAAACTTACGTGCAAGCACTTAAAACCAAACTGCATGTTATATCAACCCACTCTCAGTTGGTGAGGCATGCTGAACATCTTGATGCTGCTTTTCTGCTTGCTCTGCTCTTTTTTTTTTTATAATTAGCACCTCACCTTCCTCTGCAGGGTTTTCTTTTCCCAATCTGGTATGTCCTGCAGGGTGGGCAGGTAGAAGCCAAGCCACAGTGGTGCTTCTGGCTCAAGAATTGACCCTTCCAGCCATCCTTTGGACTGTGCCTTGTTCTGCTTGAGGGTCTCAAGAAGCTGCAGAAGTGACTGTGGGGTTGAACCCCCACTGTCACCATCAGGGAGGGAAGTGGTGGCTCTGACAGAACAGAAGAGTGAGTGCTGCCTGCTCCCAGCCGAGCAGTGGTTGGCTCATGGGCTCCCACTGGGGCCAGCACTGGCCAGCCTACTCCATCAGGGCCCCTGTCCCAGCCCCCATGCTGCAGGGCTTTTGCACCTTTTAAGTGGTTACTGCTTTGGCAGAGTTTACATGAGCACTGCTTGCCCATTTTCTTTCATACAGACTAATCCGAAAAACCTTTTAACTGCTGTTATTTTCCATTATAGAATGGTTTGTATTGGAAGGAAAAGATCATCTTGTTCCTCTGTTTCACCCTCTTTCTAAACATTTGCATTTCTGTTGATGGGGATTTGCAGTGATGCAGATACCTCTTGATGCATTCCAGGATAAACACTCTGTGGAGAAGTTCTTTGCTTATAACTAATCATGTGTTCCTCCTAATTTGCATGGAAAGCAACATTTTACTCATCTTTTTAAACTGTCAGCTTAATTCTGTGTTTGTTACCTGTGTAAACTCTTGTCTCTGGAGCATTCAGGGCAATTTGCAAACAGAGATGTTAATATATATTGTGCTCGGCAGGGGCACAGCAAGTAGGCAGAGGCCACGAAATGTCAGTTCTCCTTACCTAGCCCAGGCAGATTTCAGCATACCTGGAGTTGTAGGTGATGTTAATGCAGTCTGAGAGATGCTTCTAGCAGTTTGCATCATGGATTGTGCAATACACGTAAGCAATAGGCTGTTAGAAAGGCTGGGTGATTTCAGATAATGCATTACATACAGCTGGAATGATAGGGCTAACTGCCATAGACTGGCTGTATTTTACCTGAAGATCTTTCAACTGTGGGTTGTTTTGGTTTTTTTGTTTGTGTGGTTTGGTTTGGTTTGGTTTTTTTGTCTGCATGGTGTATATTACAGATGCACACAGCTCTCATCACCAAACAGGGTCAGCAGTGCACTATGTGAGTGTAGGAAGGAGGTGGTTATGCCCTGCAGATTCTGTTGTAAAAGCTAGGCAGGAATTAGGAGCAGGGCATAGTCTTTTAGATGGGGAGCTGGGATCCAGTGAGATGCTTTGTAAGATGATCTGTGGCAGACACTGGTCCCAGCCCCCAAAGCTGGTATTCCGTGCCCCATATGGAGCTCCTCTCTGCTGGAGGTTGTTTAAAAATACATGTCAGTGAAACAGAGCTCACAGGCCTCCTTGGCTGAGGGCCCATAGCTAATCACTAGAGATTTCACAGTGAAGTTTTTCAGAGTGACTGTTTGATTAATGGTTCGTATTTTGCTGACCTGAGACTTTTTATTTTATTCTTAAATTTAATACATATCACTTATATGAGATAAATATGTTTTAATTCCATCTTAAATCAGTGGAACAATCTTTACAGTGGAGTTGGCTTTTTTTTTTTGCACAGCAGCAGCAGCATGTTTGCAGAGGCTCGTGCTTGGACATGCAGCTGGTTAGTAGGATTCTTCACAATCCCGTTGTATGCAGTTCCCTGGAAGTCTCTTAAAAGTAAGAAACTAAAGAGCTCAGAAACACCATGGAACTGAACCTCAGTGCATTATGCCTCAAAGCTATGAGGGATAACCCTGCTGCTCTCCCAGGAGAGAGGTTTGGTATGTCAGGCTGTCGCAAAGGTATGTGCAGAGAGGCTGGGTGGGAATGGGAATGCATGTTTGGGTCCACTGAGATGACCTTGCAAAGTCCAGCTGGTTTCCCTTGGCCAAAATCTGAGTATGTCAGAGTGAAACCTGATTTTTACAAGTTCACACAGTCTGTGTGCTGCTCCCTTCCTTTTAAATTAAACATCCTTTTCTTTTCCCCCGGGCAGGAAAACCCCCAGGCGCGCTCCCATTGTGGCTGCGCTGCCTGGGGACAGGCTGTTTGCTGCGGCTCTGGCACCAGTGCTGCAGCAGCAACTGCAGTCGGTGTTGGATAAACAGTGCCCCTCCATCTGTTCAGCTGTGGGTTCCTGAGGATGCCTTTTCTCCCTGCTTTGTATAGGGGGAAGCCACTGCTATCTAAGTACAGCCATGCCGAAGGGTTCATTAACAAGGGATTTAGCAGTTGTGCCATGTTTGCCTGCAGAGCTTTCATCTTGAGAAGGGCACTCAGCAGCAACACCACTGCTGCCCTATCCAAGGGCCTTTATCCCAAGCACCGGCTGGAGGCTCAGCAGGGAGGAGCTTTGAAATGAACTAGGAGTCTTTCTCCTGAGAACGATGAACCTTCGTCTCAGTTAAATGTGTGTTTGTTATTTTTCAGTGCTACAAGTGATCGGTTATTCTAAAATCCCTAAGTAGTTTGTATTGAGGAGAAATCTATGACAAATGCAAGTAAACCTACTGCTTTTGACACTTGTTTCTCTTAATATTTTCAGTCTTGAATGACAAATGGACTGTATTCTTAGTGGTTAGCATGGACTACTTGCAGAAGAAATCTCATGCATTCATGCCTTCACAGCTCAAAACAATTTCCCAAGCCAGCTTTTCCAGCAAGTTTCCTCTTCCTGAGGTTAATGGTTGAAGATCATAATAGCTAGGTGGCAGAAGTCCACAAAACAAGGCAGTATTCTCCATGTAATAATATATCTTAGTACATTTGTTAGGTTTTTATATGCTGTTCATTCTCCCCTAACTGCACTACTTTAATCCAGACCTAACACTGTCATGCCAGCTAATTAGTTTTCATGTCTTTGCTTCCTCTTTGTCCCGCTTTCTTGGGTTTTTGCTCATGCTTACAGGAGCAGCCCCGCCAGGCTGTGCTTCCACACTGGGCTGCAATCACTACCTTCAGAGCACTGCTGTCAGTAGTGGGGTCTGTTGTGTGCTGCAGCGGCTTCTAAAGCCAAGAAATCTCTCCCTGAGCTGACATAGTGCTCTTCAAGTAGCTGCGTTTGTTTGTGTTTTTTCTTTCTCCACCTTCCCAGGGTTGTTTTTGTTCCTGTGTGTGACACCAGTGAAGTGCACAGCACGCTGCCTTCCCATGTAGGTAGTCCGGGGTTTGGTTTATTTATAGGTCAGGAGAGCACGAGTGGCATTTCCAGGTTTAGGGAGGTGGAAGAGAGAAGCAACAGAAGGGAGCAGCTTGCTAGCAAAGAAGAAATTATTTGTCAGATTGTGTCTCTTGCTCTTCCTGGAATCAGCTCATTTGTTTTAGAGGAGCAGCATGAGAACGGCAGAAGTCCTGGGAGTGCTGTGTTTGTCAGGAAAGCTCTGTGCTGGGATTACAGAAGCACAGAGGGCCCTTGCCTAAGCTGCTAGGGTGACATGATATGGGACCTTGTGGTGTGCCACTGAACTGATTTTATTTCTGCATTCAGAGGCAGTGTGCCTGCTTTGGCTGTCTTTAGGTTCAGGGATAGGAAGTGTAGGAAAGGAAATATTTCTAGCTTCTGGAAACTTTCTTCTCTTTTTTATGTAGCGCATAGTCTGGAAGCAAAAGTCTTTGTTGCTCTGCCAGTATGGCTGTTAAGAAGAAAAGATAAAAATATGCCAAAGAAGATTTTAAAGGAACAGGCAATGATCTTACCAGCAGATAAAAAAACCTTCAGGTTTTCCTCAGCATCTCTTAGGAAGTGGTTCTCCCCTACCCTCTTATTTCTGTCTTCTGAACTATCACTGTGAGATAGAAAAGAAACAGTATTGAGAAATTTAGTGTCTGCACAGAATCACAGCCTGTCCCTTTAAACTACAGAGAAGCCTTAGTGGAATTTCTATTCTGGGAATAGTTAATTCTGTTTGAGGCTGGGCAAGAGAGAAGCGCTCACAGGCTTAGTAGCAGTATTTTTACTCCATTTGTTTTTTCTCTTAAGGATTTGCCTGCCTTATTTGATGGAAAGTGCATTTATTGATCAATCCTCCACTAAGGAGAAGATCTTGAAGAAAAAGAGGGTGAGAGAAAGAAAGAAAAACAACCAAACAAAAAGCCCAGAAGACCATATTTGTAGCTGTAGTGCTGTTATATAATAGCCATTATGTAATGTCTGTTGGTGCCAACTAAAAATATACTGGAAGATAACTTCCAATTCATTGAAGCATTTAACTAGCATCATCCCAGGGTTTCTGGTTTTGGATTCAACCCCTTCTGTAGATGTTGCAAAGAGCTTACAAGTCCCCTAGGTAGCACAGCAACCTGTTCTGTCTTTTATCCCTTTTCTTTTCCACTCTTGATTTCTTTCTTCTAACTGGAGTTTTAGAAATGGTAAATCCCTCTTCAGGTCACCTCTCTGCATACCCCACTGACCATGCCACTGGTCCATAGAGCCTTTCTCCTATTGCTTTGTTCAGCTTAAGCTTTAAATGTGTAGGCAGACACTGGGTTTCAGGAGAAGCTGAGCATAAAGCGTAGCAGGGATTAGATTTTACAGCAGACATTGAAAATTTGACAGCTTCATAGGTAGTGTTTTACAGGAGGTTGTTCTCCTGTAGCTGAGCTGCAGCTAAAAGTACCTTGCCCTTTCCACCCTTAAGTCTCCCCTTGAACTGCCAGCATGACCTGCCATCATGCCCAAATGCTCAGTCCAGCTGCAGAAATGGGAACCCCAGGATACCCACAGCTGGCCCCGGTGTGATGCAGACCATGCTTTGCCCTTTCTCTCTGAAGCACAATGTCAGTGTGGCTGTGCAGAACCTGGAGTACCATTTCCAGAGGCAGAGTGGGCAGCCCAGCCTGAGCAGTGCTGCACGATGGAAGTGCCTTGGCCAGGGCTTGAGTGGCAGCCTCTTTGGGGAGGGAAGTAAACATCAGCTATAATGCCCTACACAGGGTGGGTGTGACAGCTGTGGTCCCCTTTAGCACAAGGGAACATGACAGGCTGCTGAAAGTGACCCAAGGAGGAGCAGCAGGGTGGTGACCCAGACATCAGCAGTGAGCTGCAGCACTGATAGGGACCCAGCAAGATTTCTTGATTTGGACAACAGAAGTCTAAATAGTGCTGGCTGAAAAATCCATGAGCAGAAAACCTCTTCATGTCCAAGATTTCAGTCTGCACAGAGCCTTACAATATTGTAAATAACATGATGTATCACAGAATTGTGTGAGTGCTTTAATTAAAGCCTTGTGATAGTGCTGGGGGAGGGTAGTAGACATGTTATCACCAGAGATGAAGCTGAGCTGTGGTTGAAGCAACTTCACACAGAGGGATTCAGAAAGCAGGGTTTAGACCCCCATCTTGCACTGTAATTGATGTAAAGTACTGCCATTTCTGTTGATTATTGAGAAGTCATGGTACTGTTCTGTACCTCAGCACTAAGACTGTGCAATGGCATAAATCTATATTCAGGTTTGTTTCTACAGTATATGCATCCTGTTAATGAACAATGGTCAAGGAGACTAATGACTCCATTGCAAGCATAACAGGTGAGGAGAGAGCTGTCCAAGCCCTCCAGAATCACTGTTTCAATCCCCAGATGATCAAAATGGGATCAAATGACCAAATGGGATCAGCAGGGGGTTTTGTTTTTCAGAAGAGCAAAGGTTTAGTATGTCTTCAAGACTTAGAGTATTTGTTTTGCATGAATTTACATAAGCAGCATCTTGAGATTGCATCCACACAAGCATTATGTACATCAAGCAATACGTTTTGTTCTTGAAGGTGCAGAAGAAGTTATTAGTACCTATCATAGTTATTGTTGTTGCTATTGCTTTATTACAGCAACAGAATGAAGCCAGAGTGCATATAACTCCTAGTTAAACTCAATTTCTTCTGCAGGTCCCAAAATGTTGACAAACTAATGAAGGGGACCAGTGGTGCTTTGTGCATGCATGGGCTACATGTCATCTGCAATGACAAGGGCAGTTATGTTGTGTCAAGTTTTAATAAGGGGGAAATCTTTGTAAGTAGAACTAAGATTTTATCCAACAAGTATTTTCGTCTGCTTGCTTTTAACTGAAGCAGCCTACTTTCTGCCACATGAATGTGCTTCACGTCCTAGCTCCTGGTCACATGCAGGAAACCTTTCTGCTGGAAGATGCCCATGTAGGAAGGGCAGTGGGTACTGGGTTAAAGCAGTGGATCAGGACATAGAAATTGTATCATGTGTGATCAGATCTTTTAACCTGGTTGTGTGTTGATGCTTGTCCCTGGTAGTTGTTGACTGATGTGGATGCTTACTCAAAACTACAGTAAATTAGGTGAGTGATAATTGTTTAGCACTCTGGGATACAGATTAGGACTCTACAGACCCAGGCCAGCATGACTTGCTTTCTGTGGGGTAAGATACAGTGTACAGTGCTTATTCCTTTATTTGTATGAAGACAGGGAGAGAGTCTATACAAAAGCTTTTTGCTGAGGTGTGTGTGAATAGAAACCACTCTCCATTTCCTTGTGTTTTGGATCACGGGCGGCAGACACTTGGAGAAGAAACATGTAGAGGCTGTGGAAAAAAGAGGCAGTGGATTTACTGCTGCCTTGCTGTTCCAGCCAAGCACAGTTAGAGCAATACAGTCACTTAGGTGCACTTCCCTTGGTGACAACAGCAGCATATTAAATGAAGACATGACTATAAATCTTTTAATGCCAGAAAAAATCTGAAGGTCTGAAACAATGAATAGGGAACAAGAACCACTGTCCTGCACATGCTCCTGTGTTGGAAATGCACAGGGGCAGCCAGCATGGAGCAGATGCTGGACCATTGGCTGTCCCTGGAAAGCTGGAAACCATTGCACTGGAAGTCCTCAGTGTGCTTTTAATGGGGCCAGTCTGGGGAGTTGGCTCTGCTGCGTCATGGTTTTATATGTTTATGGGCAAGATGTGTTGAGGAAAGCATTCATTACATTCTGAATAGACACAAATAAACCAAGGACTACTGTATCAGTGACATTGTAGTATGGGATTGTTATCTAAAACTCTGTTTTATCTTCCAGCTCTTTGGCTGGAAATCAGCTGGATCTGTTATTGTGCCTATGTTTAAATTGTGCTTTCCTTTAAATGTCTTTAGTCTACATCTTGTATTAAAAGTTCTCATAATTTTATGGCCAGAAGATGCTCTGGCTGTTCCTCCTGTACAACTGTTTCACCACCAAATATGCCATAGCCATTAAATCACCCCCTGCAGTGACCCGCATATCTTTAAGCATTTAAATGACTTCTGTAAGTTAAGCTTTTAGGATTAGTCATTGTAGATTTGCAGCATCATTGGTGTGTTGCCAAGAACCCCAGTTTTGTCACCATGACTACTACCACAGGGTTACTGAGAAACACAAACTGCAGGGAAGTTTATTCACATGCCAGAATGTGAGCTGAGTGAGTGATGCTTCACCCACCACGTCCAGAGGAGCACCTGGTTGTTTATATCCAGCACAGCCTGGACATGGGCCTCCAGAGGGGAGAAGGTGCTGTTATCCATCCAGGGAAAATTTTCTTGTATTGTCACTTGTGTGTGTTCAATAAATAGTGTGCTTGGAGAAGATTGGGAGGTGTGTGCCTGCTCTCTGAAATGCTCTTATGCTGTGGGGATTATCCTTTCCCAGGAAAGGCAGTCCTTCACCATGGGGTGTGAAGCTGCAGGAGAGCTGATTGTGTGATGAAATAATTGTGATGATCAAATCCCCTGGTACTGCCTAGTAAGATGAAGTGTCATGTTTGGGAGACTTTTTTTTTTAAACCTGAGACTGAAAAACAGAATGCCACGGTTTGTCTCCAGTGGGGAATATACAACCCAGCTCTTCTCTGCTATTGCTTCTTTAAATATATGCCTACCTTGTGCAAGGGCAAGCTCCTGGCCCCTGTATTCATTGTCTTCAGTCATTTGGGAATTAACACTTTAGAAATACCACTGCACTCTTAGTGCGTTTACCTTAGTGGTAACTCTTAAGTGCCACCTCTTCTAGTTTGGTGCTCTTCTGTTGTTTGAAAACCCATCCCTGTAGCTCTCCTCCACCTTCTTCCACAGCATCTTCTTGGATATCCAACATGTATACGTGAGTTTACCTGGGAGATCTTGAAGAGAATGTGCATTTGGTAGCATAGTCTGGTGTAATTTTCCCTATACTGTTGATATTCATGGCTCTTTCTCATGTAGTTGTCTCTTGTTCCTCGACATCACCTGATTTGTTTCATAATGGCTCAGGACCAAAGCTGTCCTCCTGGCTGAACCTCCTGTCTTCTGGTACGTGTCCTGGCCTCTCCTACTGAATCCTTCCACAAAACAGTGCCAGAAATCATCAGTTCACTGGCACCTCATAGAAGAAGGGCCCAAGTTTTGAAATGTCTTATACAGTCCTTGGAGGGAGAAGGAAATCCAAGGAATGGTTCTTAGCTCCCTATCAGCTCTGTAGGCACTTTGTCCTGCTCCAGGCAGGAGTTCTGATAAACAGGCTGCCCAGCAGTGTGCTTAGTGCCAGGCAGGAGCAAAGCCCTTCTCAGAGTGTTTTTCTTCATGCATGAATCTGCCTTTTCCAACTCACCCCATCCCATCCCATCCCATCCCATCCCACCCCCATCTCCTCTCACAGGAGCTCCTCACAGCTGAGCTTCTCTGTAAGGGTGTAAGGCTGTCATCTCTGTAAGGGTGGCTGCCCATCTGAACATGGGATCCTCCCTGTGCTGTTCCACCAGCTCTGGGCTGCCAGCTTGCTGTCTTGGCATGAATGCCTGAGTGGGTTTTTTGTTTTTGAAAGAGATTCTTTGAATTCAAAACATAGCAAATTCCTGGCGGAGGCAGCTGATGGATTATGCTCTGTGAGCGCTCTGTGCCTGGGACTTGTTCTTCTGTGATCCTTCCCTGACCTTCCATCAACAGTGCCAAAAACCTCTGTTGTGGGTTACAGATCAAAAACGCATAAATAGAATGAACCAATTTGCTGGGGTCGAAAAGGGGACAAATGCTTCTGATACCAACTCACATGTGTGGCCTGAAGACAAACTGTGTCTGTCCTACAAGCCAGCTACTCCCTGAAAATGGAGCTGGCCAGGGGGAAAGAGCATAGCTGTGTGCTCACGTGTTCTCTGGCGGAGCATGTCTGGTGACGCACATGTGAGAAACAACTGCTCACTTTTTAAAATTTTAAAGGTTCATTAAACCTTAACAAAAAGTACAACAAACAGACTAAATAAGGAAAAATTACAGCGCTGGGACCCCCATGACTATCAGCCACGTGCTCCTCTTCAAAATGGATGCTCCACCTTTTATACCTCTAGCCCCTCCTAAAGTCTGTCAGCCGACTCCTTCCTTGCCATCAGGGGTGGAGATCACGTTCTCACACCTTGGTTGGAGGTCAGCTGTTGCCATAGTAACGAGCCATCCCTCCCAAATGCCCCGAGCACCAAGGCCATCCCAGGATAACAATGCAAGGGGGAGGACATGTTGCAGTAACAGAACTGTACATCTACAAAACTTCTCTCAACATACACATAATGTTCACCCCTTAATTGTGACAGCAGCCACCTCATTACCCATCTGTAACACATACAACTACATGACATGCTTGCGTGCTAGTAGACCACCACAACTCAACTGCTTCTTTCATTTAGGAGGTTTCCCACTTAAACCATTCTGGTTTCCTTCTTATATTTTGGTTTTATCTCTGATTTCCCACAAATAAGCTGTCAGATTCTTTACCACTCCCTTTCCCCTGAACAAAACCGCTTTTTCAGGGTATTTTCACCTGTGCAGTAAAGTGCTTGTTCGGAGGTCTGTGTGGGTGTTGGGGTTTAGGAGTTCTCCTTTTGTTTCTTTCTCTTAGAGAATTTTTTCCTATTTTTTGTTGCTAAGAGACAATAACGAAGGGGTACTTAGGAGAGACAGAAAGAGTTTCCCCAGGAAAGCTGTGGCTGGCTGCCCTCTTAGCTGGGGGGTTTCTCGTGGAGGGGCAGAGATACAGCGAGGATTAGGCTGGGAAACAGGGTTGGATGCAGCTCCCAGCCCACTCTTGTTCTCTCAGCACTCACAGGGGAGACAGGCTGCAGTCCCTGTGGGGAAGAATTCCCCACCACTGCAGGGCTCTGTCTTCTGCCTTTCTGCTACCCTGAGTGCAACTCTGCTCGTGGCCGTTGCACTGGGACCTTATTAACACCCTACTTCACTAAAAAAAGGACTTTCACCATCTGCTGGGGTGCCTCAGGGAAACCCTGGGATCCTCAAGCCCCTTCCCCCTCCCAGGGAGCCTCTCCCGGCCCTGTTCAGAGCCGGGCTGCTGCTGCCCAGCCCCGCTGTGCCTCTGCTTCTGCTCCAGGGTTTTTGCTACACTGGAGCCCACACTCCCTGCTTGCCGAGACAGCACACAGTTACAGCTACAGCTGCCGAGTTTCTGCTGCCTCTCACTTGCTACCCTGGGCGAGCCCGCCCTGCCGTCCCAGCTGCCACTCCAAGGTTCCTGCTGCAGCCCATTCATCATCCAGCCCGGCTGCCATTACCGTGTGGTGCCCGAGCTCGCTCCACAGCGCCCCCTGCCGGCCCGGGGGAATCATCGCCCCCGCCTGCCCGCCGGGAGCCAGCAGCGCCCCTGGCGGCCGAGCCCGGAACTGCAGCCAGGGGAAGTGCTGCAGCCCTGTTACCCATACTCGTAAGGAACTGTTGTTCCTTTTTCCACATCTTTGCCTGAAAGCCTCTTAATTTCAAAGTTATGATAATTCTGAGGGAAGGGCATCATATTTTCCATTCCAAGGAAGGCTCCTGCTTTCCAGTGTCAGTCCCTTTCCATATTTGTATTTATCTTGGCTGTTCTGGAGAAACAGGGGAAAAATATGTTTCCACTTCAGAACCATCTTGACACAAGTGAATTTTGTGCCTGTTTCTTCCAAGACTGTTTGCACTGATCCCAGGGTGGAAATAAAGATGTAAAATCCTGAGCTATCTTAACCCTGTTTGGGTGAACTGGCTGCCTCCAAAGTAAACTGCCTGGTGTTGAAAGCATCTCATTTTTAATTACTGCTAATGCTGCTGTTTTGATGGCACTTAGCACTGGATTACTCAAAAGCCTGGCTGTCTCAGGAACACCAATGTTATCCATAGGCGATGCAGAGAGGACTCAGGTTTTGCCAAGCCTCATCCAACTGTGCAGAGGCAGAAGAAACCCTTCTGTGTCTTGTTTGCTTCATTTTCAGCTAACTCTTCTATCCTGGCTGGTTTTATCCGTGGTTTCTAGCCTGTGCTCCACCTACATCTCTGTATCCTGACGAAGGAAGCGCTGTGATGAAATGTTAATGTTCACGTCCTAGCTGTGAGCAGCAGCACTCACATCCTGCTGTGTAATGTCCCTTGTCATGGGCCGCAGTGCTCGGTGGCTGGGATAGGCTGCCTTCCCTTCCCTCCCTGTGCTGGCTGCTCTGCAGGCCTTGCCACAGCTCTGGGCTGTGGGGAGCTGTGCTGGGCACTGCTCCTGTCTTCCCCCCTCCCAGCACTAAATACCTGGTGTGCTCTATCTCTCATAGTCCTTATCAGCTCCAGCTTTGTTTACTTGCATAATTCTCCCAGTGCCTTATCAGATGAGCATGATTTCAAAGTGTTAAGAGCATCAGGTGCCTCAAACAGTTTTGCAGTAGCTTGTCTTAGTCTCAGATTAGATGCAGACATAACCGTAATAGAAAATTGAATAAGAGAAAATTCCTGTTTGAGTAGAGATGCTTCTCTTTCTGGATTAATAGTAGAAGCATGGAGACCTGTTGGAAAGGAGCAGAGTTTTCTCAAGTAGTTGCTTTAATCCTAGCTGTGTCTCTGATATCTGACTGTTTTATGGGTTCATGTTCAGGAGCACTGGAGAAAGTCCCCATGTCCCACAGCAAAGGCCAGTTGTGCTTCCCCAGCAGAGGGAGAGAAGGGGATTCCTGTTTGTCCCTGTGCTTGGGTAACAAGGCCCACCTGAGCAATGTCTCATTTCTCCTGGATGTTTGGAGATGTGATTTGTGTAAAAAGGGCTGTGAAAGAGGTTACACTGGAACCAGCCACCATCATCCCTGCTTCCCTCCCTTCCTCCCTCCCTCCCTCCTTCTGTGAGAGCAGCAGTAAGGCATGCTGCATGTATGTGAGTGCTATGTCAGCACACAGGGAAGAATGAGATCTTCCTATTCTGAACAGTGGCAGGAATAATCAGACCAGTATCTTCATAACATCCCAAATGACAAAGGTGTGTGTGCTGCTGAAGACCATGGTTGGAGACGGCCACCCAGCCCCTGTGAGGATGCTCACTCCTCTGAAGGGAGCTGGTCCTGAGCCTGGTCACACTCCTGGACCCAGCCCTAACCGAGCTGATGCCTGCCTGAAGTGTTGAGTGGTCTGTTTGCACCTTGTGCCCTCCCACCTCACACAGGGAGGATCTGTTTACAGAGTACTTTTGCCTTGCTTGGAGTGCTAGGTGTAAAATAGGCTTATAGTATAACTAGGGAGATATCTTTACTTGTAGACAGAAAAAGTGTGCTCTGCCCTCCGTGTTCAGGCCATACACCCATTCCCAGGATGTAGTCTCAGCCCCTCCAGCTGCCTCTGTCCCCCATTTGCCTGGTTGCAAAAAGCATCCAACAGCCAGCACTCACGCTGTAGCTCAGACTCAGGCAGCACCAGGCCTTGACTTTTCTATCCAGAACAATTTATTGTTATTCCTACTTGCTCTCACCCTTTCCTCACCATCTCTCTTTAAATTCCCACCCCTTGGCTTGCTGAATAATTTTAAGGTGCTAATTGCCCTGCACTGCAGCTGATCCATTGATCTGGAACACACAAACACAAACAGTCTCAAGGTAATTTTCCGTCTGAGCCAGTCTGGGGCTTGCGCAAATGCTGATGTTTGTTTCCTTGCTTTTAATTTCCTGCAAAGAAAAGCTTTTGTGTTGCTCTGGTAAGATGCCTGTGCCTCTGCCTCAGCCAGCGGCTGCTCCCTAAGGCCACGTGGGGCTTGAGGAAATTGACACTAACAGTACCCGATTCTGTGGGTGGAAATTGATAATCCTGCTTGGTCACATTGTGTCCCTCTATCAAAACTGTTAGCCTAGTCCCTGAGGTATCAGCTGGCTTCTTTGCCCATCTTTAGTCCTGCATTTGGGATAGACTGGGAGCAACTCAGACTCTTTGTCCAGTTACAAAAATACTTGTTCAGCTAGATAAATACTTGGAGGCAGAGGTTGCTGGGGTTGCACATCTCTGAGGATTCAGACATCCCTGTCTGTAACAGCTGACCACAAAATCCAGCACTGGGTCACTCCTGGCCACTGGGAAGTGCATCCTGCACAGGAAAGAGTTAATTTTCCTGGCTATTGCTTCCAGCAGCCTCAGCAGAAGCTGTGCCTTTGCAGGGTTTGATCTGAGGGGCGGGGGGGTGGGATGATGTAATGTTGCCAACTCCCTGCACTGGTGGGAGGAGGTGAGGTAAAAAAAAAACTCATCTGCATTCATTTCTCTCTCCAGCTTTTATGCACTGGTTCAGTTTACCTGGAAGACTTGTTTTTGTATTTTTAAATGAAATCAGTGGTGTTTTTCTTAGCCAGGGTACAGCTGGTGTGGCAGCACTGGTGGAGAGCAGGACGGGGCTAGAGGGAGCCCCCCTCGGGTGCTGCAAGGCTGCACCTGCAGGAACCCCCCAGAGCAGGGTGGGATGAGCTTTGCAGTCCCATCTCTGGAGGCAGTCTTGTCTGCAGGTGGTGTGTGCATGTAAGTGGAAAAGAGTAGCAGTTGGCTACCCCTGAGTGATAAGGACATTTTTAAAAATGTAACACCTATCTCCCTCCAGGAAAGCAGCCCCTTCACAGACTCAGATAAGTTGCCCATGCCTCAGACCCCTTTGGATGAAATGCTGCAGGCTGAGTTGGAAGGGAAGGACAGCTCTAATGTGGCAACCAGGCAGAGGGGATGGAGGGGAGAGGGAGTCCTTGGCATTATTTGCAGTCCTTGGCTCTTTCCAGGCTGGCTGGTAGATCCTGTCCCTCTGGCAGAGCTGTTGCTTTGGCAGAGGAGTAGGTTACTCCTGCTAGCATCTCTCACACCATGCCTTTGCAGGGGTGCTGGCTGGAGTGACTGAGCCATTGCTCTAAGGACTTCATCTGTTGAAAATGAGGATCTGAGTGAGTGAGTGTGTGCAGCCCTTACAGCTGTATGCTTGCCTTTTCAGAAATGGCAGGTTGATGACACCTCAGGAATAATTTGGCACCTCCCAGCCAAGGAAAGATTTTCCCAGTTCAAACACTACTGAATATCCCCTCTGTCCATCCACAGATTCACAGAGAGTAGGAAAAGGGGAGTAGAAAGACATCTCACAAATTGGAGACTGAGCTGCTGTGAATCCTTTTCCCAGGACCACCCCAGGTCACCTGCGTGCCTGGCAGTGTCAGGGGATGGGAACACATCAGAGCTCAGCTGTCCTGTGCAGCTGGCAGCTGGGAAGGGTCTTGGTTTTTTATGATGATGGGCTCAGATGACAAGAAGACAACAGGTGTAATTCTTGTGGTGGTGAGGGGTTGGGTTGGCAGCACTCCCAGATTTCTCTCAGACTTGTCCACAGACATGCAAATATGTCTGCACTGTCCTGAAAGTCTCTTTTAAACTGATGTAATTATTTGGGTGGTGCTATGGATCCATTCTGTAGTCTCAGAGCAAGATAGGAACACCTGAAAAAAGGACCTGTAATGGATGTCTGTCACTGGACACTACTGGAACTGCCTCTGCTCTGACTCTGTGTGGTGGGTGAGTGAGTGAGTGAGTGATGTGTATCCAGAACATCTCCAGGAGGGAAGTCTTCTCCTCCACATCCTTTAACTGGAACAAGGGTAGGCAGGCATTTAGCAAAACGTGATGTTTTCATGGAAAGTTAATGACTGTTAAAAATGGCATTTCTCACTCATTTCCCTGCCTGAGGCCTGCCCGTGGTTCTGGACGTGACCCAGGATGTAGACAGGACTCTCACTGTGGCAGAACACAGGACTGCAGCAGCACTTCCAGGAACAGCAGTGTGTGCACCCACCCAGGACACAGCTCCACCTGCCTTTTCTGCTTGCTGCAACCTTCATGTCAGTCCCAGGTGAAGGACCACAGGAAGGCTTCCACAAGGCCAGGAGAAAATTACAATAGCAGCAAAATCCCTGCAAAACCCCATGCATATTCTCATTGGATATTAAATACTTGAGCCAGGGAAGAGAAAGGAAAGGCCACATGAGTTCTTGTGAGTGTTCAGAGATTTGTGCTGGGTGCCTCTGGTGAAGCAGCTTCAGCTGCAGCAGGTCTGGTAGATAAGCAGAAGAACGTGCCACTGCTTGGGTATTGGGTTAGTGCAGGACAGGCAGAGACCCCAGGTGGTGTTTCTGGCCTCTGCCTGTAGCACTGCAGCACTTGGTGGTTGTTGAGTTCAGCTCTCTGTCAACACGGGAATACTAATTCTTTGCTTGAATGTGGGGAAGCTGAGGTTTGGAGGAATAAATGGTGATTTTAAAGGAAATACATTGTGTTTCACATGGCTGAATGTCTCTCTCCTGCAGAGGAAACTTGCGTTGCAAACACATTCTTTTCCCCTTGGGAAATTCTGGCTTTTCTTTGATCCACCTGCTGTCCAGATGAAGACCAAAGGAGTCCCTTTTTTGGGTTTAGGTTGGACCCTAATGAAGAAAAAGCAACTGCTTGGATTTCTGCAGCCATTTATGATTTTCCCACTTCAGAGGGATAGGAGAGGCAGGGACAGCCCTCACCTCACTGTCACAGGCACTGCTGGGGATGGCTCTGAGGTGCCACCCTGCTGCAGACACAGGAGGCTTTGGGAAAACAGCATAAAATGGAAATACCAGCACACAAGTAAAGCAGAGCTGCTTCCTTTAAGTACACAAGGGTGGCTGGCCAGATCACGCCTCCTGAACTTTATTTTGGTGCTGTTACTGTAACACCCAGGAGCCACAATGCTCTCTGATGCCAATATTTCACATACTCATTTAGTGCAAGAGAGAAGGACTCTGGCAACCAAATATTTAATGTGAAAGGGAAGCACACTTTTGGGAGAGGGTGTGATATGCTCAAGATCACCTCACAAGCTAGTGACAGAGTAAGACAGATAAGTCAGTAATAAGCCAAGAAACATTTATAATGTATTGTAATTAAGAAATACTTGGCTTCTGATTGTAATAGCATAACTTATAACATCTGTATTGTCTCACCCTTTACATGAGACTGAAAATAAAATAAAAGGTTTTAAAGCACCTCTCAGTTACCCCATCTCTAAGTCAAAAAAGGCATTAATCCAATAATATCTTGTGGGAACAGACCACTGTGACAGAGTCACAGCATCCATTTGCAGCCATTGCCACTGCCCCAACATTCCTGCACGTGGATTGTCTCTGTCTGACAGGGACAAGGCACCTGTGAAACAGCCTGCATCTCTACTTAAACATCAAGCCAGAATCCAGCTGGGCAAGGAATATAAAAAAGTCTGGAAGAAAGAGAAAAAAGCTGCACAGAAATGGTGCATTTATGAATGCAGCACATTTCTTGCCTCTACTTCTTACAGTCAGCAAGAGCAGCAGAGAGTATTAATCTGGCTATTGCTGCTTTTTGCTTTCACAACAGGCTCCCAACAATAGCATTCACTGTATTTTAGCTCTTCTCCAGAAACAGGCTTTTCAGTTTCCTCTGCTTGCCCGTATTCAGGCAGTAGAGAGATCCTGAACAGCTTATATTAGGTAAAAGTCACTGGTTTGTCCAGTCTCAGTGGTGTGCCAGGCATATTGGATTGCTGGAAGCAGCCCAAATTCATGTCTGCACCCTTAACTGAGAAGCAGGGATGGGGATGAGCAGGGAACTCCAGAGGTGTAAATAGATCAGTCAGCCACATGGCGTCATCTCTGCTCTGTACAAATATAGTGAGGACATGCTGAGCAGAAAAAAATAATTTTAATCAGCACATGCTCCTTTGCCAGCTCTGGAACTGGCATAAATACCTTCCCACTTCTGCTGCTTTTAGCAGACTAGCTACTAAACTTTCTAGAGCAGTGCCACACCTCAGAATCTACCTCCTCTCATTCCTCACAATCTGTGAAGGCTGTGTCCATGCCAGCAGAGGTGAGGATTCTTTAGCATCTACTGAGAAAGTGGTGCCTCTGTTCCCAGATAGGTAAAGAGAAGCAGCTCCATACTGTCCTCCTCCATCATCCCAGGGCATAGACATTGTGGCCAGGATGTCTTTGTAACTGTACCATTACTGGTAAAAATGCAGACTTCTCCCTCTTTGAACGTGACACCTCCAGTGCTTTTCTGTCAGACTTTCCTATCTCATGCAGATGTGTGGGCAGATGCTTAACAGTGGAGAAGCTTTACAGCAGTGCAGTCTCCCTTCCCTAATTTTTTTATAAAGGCCTTGCTTGTGAGCTGCTGGCTGCAGAAATAGCTGTGATCTGGGGGATAGTGGATGGGACAGTTCAGGAAAAGTAGGTACTTTACATAAAAAGTTTCCATCTGTTTCAGAATACTCACTTGCCCCTGCAGATGGTTTACATGGACAATGAAGCTTCAGTGAAGCTGATACAGTGTCTGCTATAGCTCCTGAGGTGGCTGTAAATACCCAGTATTAAATCCCATTATGTGTCTAGTTAGGGGTAATTTCTCTCTTTTTGAGAATAGGGCTGAAAAAATTACCTAATTTTTATAAATATTTTTAATTTTTAATTATTTTTATTTTTTTATAAATATTCCCTAATTTTTATAAAATAAAGGTGGGATGAATGTGGTTATCATTCCTCTCCAGTAACGGGCTTAGAGGACCCCTTTGTATGTGACTAGTAACAGTGGTTTCCATTAAATGGACACAGAGTCACATCTGTAATTCCCTGTGTATGTAATTTGTCCTATTCACATGAATAGTTGGAAATTCAAGCTGGTTATTGTACTGGGTAGAGCTTGTATTGAATTGTCAGGACAACATGAGAAAATTGCACTGGGTACTTTCACCCATTCTAGTGTAATCCATAAATAGACTTTAGAGTTAATTACTCCATAAATTGAAAGAAAATCTGTAACAGCAGACAAGGAGTAGTACAAGATAAATGTCATGCAAGAAGTGAGAGAAGATGCACTGCTTGAAATTGCTTTGGAGCACTCCTAGGAGGCGTGGGTTTGGGGAGAGCTGGTGTGTACTGGAGACAGCTGCTCAGAGCTCACAGAGTGGGGCTTTGACAGGCTCAGGGTGCCTGCTTTTCCCTAGAGTGCATTCTTGTTTGCTTACTTCTTGTTTTCATTTTCTTTCTTTTCCTCTGTCTGTTTGTCTTTATGGTCTTGATAATGGAAATTAAGAGGCCTTTGCTTTTCAAACCTACCTGATTGTCCCTGGAATAGCACTAGCACAAACAGCTTCCTACCTGAGAGACAAAGCACAGATGCTCAGAGAGGTCAGAACCAAACTTCCCAGTCCCTCCCATTCTAATCTGGTTTTAGACATTCAGATCTTTGTGCAGGAATTTTCCATGCTGCTTTGTGTTAGCTGTGAAATGCTTCAGTTGTGAGATGTATTTAAACCTCTGCTGAACAGGTCAGCTGGTTCTTGAGAGCAAGGTTTAGAAGAAGTAGGGGGTTTGTACCCACTTTATGGGTAGGAAACTGAGGCACAGAAACATTGAGGCCAGATACATAAAACGTCAA
Organism: Irena cyanogastra; assembly: GCA_013397155.1. NCBI lineage: Eukaryota > Metazoa > Chordata > Aves > Passeriformes > Irenidae > Irena > Irena cyanogastra. The sequence continues at coordinate 257,566 of VWZV01004684.1, forward strand.
GCTGTTACTTTCTCCCTGCAGAGTGTGTGAGTTTATGAACTTAACAATGTTCTTTTGACAGTTGTGTGAGTGGGATAAAAGCTAAATAGGAAAATGAGATGACAGGTTTCACAGCTTCCCTGTTGAGGGTATGTGGAATAAAAAAACCTTCTCAGTTTTGCATGCTCTGTTAGGAGAAAGTGTCAGAAACACAGAAGCATACAGTTATAGATGGCAAGGTTCCCTGGCTGTGGATCCAGTCCTGCAGAGATGCCCAGGCAGATGCCCAGGTGCATCAAGAGCAAATCTGAGATGCACAAAGAGCAAAAAAAGACACAGAAATTAAAGTTTGAGTCTACTAATTTTTATAAAAGAAAGAATGTGTTTGTCCTTCCCTCCAGGAAAGGGCTTAGAGGACTCCCTTGTCTTCTATCCCTGTTGCTGTGATCCTGGAGAAACCTGCTGTCACATTAGCAAGATCCCATGGGCAGTTTGAGCAGAGAGAGGTGGCTGCCAGACAGAGAGCCCGGGCTGTGGGTTTGATCTGAGTGCCACAGAGCACTCCCACAACAAGGGACTTGGGATCTAAGCACAAGAGCCAAGCAAGATGAAAGCTCACCACTTAGCTTTGATCTGGGGAACATGATTATTAGGCTCAAAAAGTTATTGCTTATGTGCACAGGACGAGGAAGAAAATCCCACCGTTCCAATCCAGATGAAATCATCTCACATGCCAACGAGCTTCAGATCATCCTGGGGAGAAGTCAGCACACCCATGACCAAGCAGCTTTTGCTATTTTTCCCATTTATGCTATTGGTTTGGTCAGCTGTCACCTTCCTCAGAGGACAGTACTGGAGATGATCAGAGAATGGTTTGGGTGGGAAGGGACTTTCACAAGGCATATAGTGCAACCTTCCTGCAATGGGCAGAGATGTCTTCAACTAGAGCACTTTGCTCCAAGCCCTGTCCAGCCAAGCCTTGAATGTGTCCAGGGATGGGGCAACAAGAGAGGCTGTGCCAGAGGCAGGGACAGGATGTGGCCCTGCACACATGACTTGAGACATGAGGAGTGCAGTGCCTGCAGCACCACCTCTCTGCCTGCAGTGTGCTCGGGCTCAGGCTCACACACACGAGCCAGCAGTGAGGCATCCAGTCCATGGAGCTTCTGAAAGCTCCACACCTTCCTCAGAACATTGGTAAGAAAGTCCACAATATTTTTAAATTTTCTGATTTTTTGATATTTGGAGTTAAATGTGGCTGCAAACATAAGTCTCATAATGATGAATCAAATGAGCAATTGGTTCATTCAGAGTACCAGAAGAAACCAGGGAGTGACACATCACTCGGAGCACTCTGTTGTAATGTAAAAGTTTGTGTACTGAGTGAAGATAAGTGCTGAGGAGGTGATTCAGCGTACCACACCAAAGGAGGAAACCAGCTGAAGGTCTTCATTTCTCTCCAAGCACTACGATAAATCCATGATTTATCTACAGTTTCACTTGGAAGCTGAGAGATGTCTGATTGCCGTAAAGTTGGAAGAGTCCACAGGAAACAATTCACAGAGTGTCTTTGTGGGGGGAGGGAAGTTGGCAGTGTGTAGTACAGGACTCACCCAGCTATTGGTGTGGGTAGGTGAAATGCATTTCCATTGTGGAACTGTGCATTTTCCAGTTATTTCCCCCTTAACTATAACCTTTCTATGGGAAACGTGAACCCATTTAAACTAGGTACAGAAAAAGAAAAAAGTTCTGGTGGTGTTGCCCTTTCTCAGAGCATTTTGCACATTTTCCAGTGTTCTTTTGGAGAGGTGAGGCTCTCTCCCAGTGCTGAGCCTCCTGCTATGCAGGGTGTTTGAAACTCAGAGGTGTTCAGGGTAGAAAATGCAGGCAGAAAGAATGTTGTTTTTCTAATGTTATGCAGGCTGACACTGTCAGACTGACTCTTTGGTCAGGGTTGTAAACCTGGAGATCTTCCCTGCTTTCTGTGACTTTTTTGGCTGCTTGCACAGACCCATGAGCTGGAATCTCATCATCATCCCAGCATCCTCCCAAGGATATTTTAGGAGCAGCAGCTCACGGTATTTACAGCATTGCATAATGCTCCAGTGGCAGCAATTCAATCCTGTTTGGGATTCAGCCAATGTTTGCTGTCCTCCTTGGAAATGGTATTGATTATTGGAGCTCAGGAGGCAATTCTGGCTAATATGATACTCACCACCTCACATCCCAGGATGATGTGCTACGGAGGCTGCTCTGCTTCCAGTGTGACTGCCAGATGCACCAGTGAGACTCTGGACAGACTCCATACCTTGTAAATCACCTGTGCTGTGAAGAAGCAGTTACTCACATGCTAAATGTTATTTCATGCCTCGGCTGGGTTTGGTTTGCACAGGGATTGGCATCAGTTTGATGCCTGTGCCAATGGAGAGCAGCCCCACAGGCTTTTGGGGACCACCAGCACTTGGTACTCAGTTGCATTGCCAGGGAAAATCATCCTGGACTATCACAATGATCACATCTTGTTGAGGCCAGAGACCATGGATGGAATGACAGCTTGAGTCTGGAAGCCTGCTCTTCCAGACTGTGGTAGTTGTTATGTTGGGCAGCAAACGATGGTTATGGTGCCTGCAGGCAACTGAACTGCTCCTGGTGCTTCTGCTAGCAGCTCTGCAAAGCCTTACACAGCAAAACCAGAAAAATCTTAAGGCTTCATCCCAATGAAAGGTCAAAATGAAAACCCTGATTATAATAAACAAAGCCCAAATCTCTGACCTTTTAGAGGTCTTTGTCAGCCAGAGTTGAGATGTCTCCCATGATCAGAAATGGGAGTGACTGCACTCTGATAAACCATTTGCAAGAGGATCTTGAGAGCCCAGCAGAGAGATTTCTGCCCCATGGAAGGACAAGGGATGTGGCAATGCTGAAGCTGTGGGGGCCTGGAGCTCTGTTCTCCTTTGGGGAAAGTGATGGTGAGTTGGTACTGGAATGTGAGCAATTCCTCATTTTGCTCTTTATTTATTACTTTATTCTGCCTAACTGAGTCTGTGCTATTGTTACAGATGGTGTTTTCAGCTCTTTTTGGGTTTACAGCATTCAACAGTTTCCTGGGCAAAGCACCATCCCACGTGGCTTATTTAATGCTATTTAGATGAATTTGTTGAGCCTTCAGCCTAGGTTTGTTTCATTAGAATTTGGGCTGTACTTTTCTGTCTGGCTGCCTAGTGGAAACAGTGTCCAAAATTGGTATTTCAATCACTTGCTATATATTTTTCCAAGTTAATTGAATCGTGAGAAGCAGGTTACTTAAGCAAATGCAATGGCCCTTGTCACACTTCATAGGGCCTGTTAAACACATAAACCCAGAAATTATTAACACTTCTGAGTAATTACAAGTGCAATGAGTAAATCAGCCTTCCTTCCCCCTGAGGAAGAGCTTGATGAGGTCTTCTTGGGGCAGCTCATCCAGCACAGCTGCTCCTGGAGTGAAATGGGATAAATGCCTCTGTCCACCAGGAAATACTGCATCTTCCATCACATCCCTGGCCCAAAATTGTGTTTAAACTGGTATTTAATGAATTGCAGTCCTTATCACCTGTAGAAAGCAGGAATATCATCTCCTCAGTTTATAGAGCAGGAAATGAGCTGTGATCTGGCTGCCAGTAGTGAGTCCTTAGTGGACTTGGGCACACCTGGGATGTGCCTGCTGCAGGTGGGATCAGTTGGTGAGAACAGGACCCTGGAACATAGGTAGCTCAGCAGCAGTTGTTTTGAGCTCCAGCTTCTCCGTGCCAGGTGATGCGGAAAGCTTGGATTTGGAGGGGCTTTTCTGGTGAAAAGGGCTGATGAGAAAATGGTATTTTGCTGCAATAATTTGCTTCAAGCACCTTGCACAGATCTCTCTGACATAACATGCTGTTGATTAATGCACAAACTTACTCCCTCTCCCTGGTGTCTAGTTTTCATTCCGTGTAAGCTCTGATTATTAAAAAGGAAACATTGGCTTATGCAGCTAAACATCAAAATGCAGAAGCAGGACCCTCAGTGTCCCTACTGTTTGCAGTGTGTGTGCTCAGGGTTGTTTTCATGCTGCACACAATTGAGGTTATTGAAGAGAGCAAAATGTGTTTGTTATTCAGATCACTTTGGGTTTTCAGTGCTGTCAGTGTCTCAGGGAAGGGATGCCTGAGGATTCAGAGAGGGTGAGGTTAGGAATTTATTACACAGTGTCTGAGGCTGTACAGAAACAGCTCCCAAAGGTCTCGTTGGAGGAGAAGGAAAGGATAGTGCATGGAGGAGCCAGGAGTGTGTGAACATGGAGACATGCAAGCACTTGCCTGAAGTGCCAGAGTGCTGACTGCAAGAGCAGCAGTGCTGGAGTTTGTGCTTTGGGGCTCCTGGGCTGCATCTCACCTCTGAGCTGAGTGTTTAGGCCTCCCCTGGCACATCTGTTGTGTCCTTGCTGGCTGGATCTGCATCTGAGATCAGGTTCCTTAGGCCAAGTAGATTTAGCTCAAATTATGCATTTGTTAGTCTGGATCTGAACTGTTCGTTTCTGTAATTTGCCAAACAAAAATCCTAGAGAATCCTAGAGAATCGAGCTCTTGTGTATTCCTTCATTCCAGAGTCTGCATCTGGGTTTCCGGGCTGTTAATACATTAAGGGTTTTTTAAAACAGTTAATGATTTGTATTAAATGGTTTAGCTGCAGATTTTTAACTATTTAACCACAACAGATTAGAAGCAAGTGGAATGGGATTATTCTTAGTATTTTCCATTTCCAAAGTAATTTGCATTATCTTAGTATGTGCTTACTTTGTAGTCTCTAGTATATGTGTTCCACCATCCATCCCTTCCAGAGCTGTGTGGCTCTTATGCTTTAGAGATGGAGGCAGCAGCCCACAGATGCATAGGGTACCTGCTCTGCATCTTCAGACACTAGGGATAGTGCCCAGGCTGCTCTGTCAACCTCCATCTCCAGTCCAGGAGTATAGAATTTGGGTTTAGATTAGAGTGGGAAAATGGAAACAAAAGAGGCCAGAACAGTTTGAATAAAATGTTTGGAGAAATTGTGTGATAGAGATTTAAGTCCAAGACCACTGTGCTGCTTTGAAAGTAAACCAGCTGGAGAATCCCCATAGAATTACCTTGAGAGAGATTCTAGGTTGGAATTTCAATTTAATAGAAAGATTGCAATAAATGCAATGATACACAGAAGACTGGCACCCTGTTGGTCAGGGTGCTGATCACAGTCCTGTCAAATGATGGTTGCAGTCAAAAGCCGTGATCCTGTGGAAGTTCTGGTGCTCCTCTGGATCTGTCCTGTGGTGGTGGTAGTGTGGAGATTATATATGCTCAGGTTCAGGCAGGAATGCTCAGCACCTCCCCCACAGCAGGGAGTTTCACAATGGAATAATGTAATAGTGTGAGCCATAGGATATTTTGGGGAGCTCTTGATGGTGGAAGTTACAACTCCTATTCTGGTGGTGCCCATTATGGCACAACAGCAGAGACTTCCCCCTTCCGGATGGGTGTCACTGTGCTGGTGCTTCCCCAAAGGGGAATTTTCACAGCTGAGTCATTGGTGTGAAGAAGAAATACTACCCTGCCTCCAAGGGTTTGCTTCTTCTCCCTTATCTAATTTAAGACCCAGCTTGTAGCCTGGGGTGTCAGGTGTGGGATGGGCAGCTCCTGCAAACGACCTATAATTAACAATTTGTCAGGAATGATGTTGAGGGGAGTAGAATACACAGTTTGTTTAGACCCACATTGGCACTCTCCTTTTGTAACCAGGATTCCCCTTGGGAAGGTCAACAGAATTGGTCCCTGGCATCCAAGTGAATTGCTGACTCGCCTGCAGTTGTCCCTGACAATCTGTGTGAATCCTGCCATGGAAATTGATGTAATCCATACGTGAAAGAGTGTCACAGTATGAGCCTGTGGAGCAGCATGGGAAGCCCAGGAGGCTGGGATAAGGGGATAAGGGGGCTCATCTCACTCCTTGCACTGAGGTCTGTGCTAAGCACATACTGGCACATAGTGGACCTGGCTCTCTCTGCCTCTAAAACAAACCTGTGTCCTCCCCTTCTGTCTCTGCAGAGCTTCCTTCCTCGGAACACTTGAGCGTGGCCGATGCAACATGGCTTGCCCTCAACGTGGTGTCTGGTGGAGGTGGTTTCTCCAGCTCCCAGCCCATCGGAGTGACCAAAATTGCCAAGTCAGTCATAGCACCCCTAGCTGACCAAAACATCTCAGTGTTTATGCTTTCCACCTATCAGACGGACTTCATCCTGGTAAGAGGACATGAGGGGACCAGGCAGAGTTATTGCCACCAGATGGAATTTCAGTTGGGCAGTTCTGGGAACAAGTTGTCTGGGAGAGGCAGAAGTACCAAAGTCTGCTTTCCCCAGAGCTCTGGTCCTTGCAGTTAGTCCCTCTGATATCTCAGGAGCTTTTGCCATGGGATGAAGCATTTGTTGTCATGGGTTGTCTGGTGTCTAATGAGAGTGCTGAGCCCACACAGCAGTCTCTCCTGAAATGGAGATACTGGTAGCACTTCCCACCATCACTCAGACATTGGTTTTCTGAAAGTTAGAGGAACATAGTATCTTCTGTCAGGTTGGCTGGTGATGGCCAAGAGGTTCCAAAGTTGTTTTGGTTATAGACAGACAGATTGTCTTTCTGTCTCACACACACGTGTGTGTGCATGCACACAAGGCCTTATTTCATGAGGAAACCTGACTGAAGAACAGGCAGTGCTGAGTTGTTGTAGGAATGCTGGAAAAGAGGTGAAGCATCTCCCACTTAGAAATCTCCACATTCTTTTTACAGTCATAAAAGCACTCTGGTGCTTAATCCTGCTGATACTCACAGTGATATCACCAAGTGTGCTTCTCTTAAGATACACCTAAATGGTGACTATCCACTGGCTCAAGCAGGAGTAGTGTCCACTTCGCTGTGCATTAAAAGTATGTACCCTCCACTGGGGTTTTGTCATTTCTGGTGCATATCCAGATAATGCCATAATATAAGATATCCAGATAATGCCATAATACCATCAGCAGATAATCCTATTGTCACCTCCAGGTGCGTGAGCGAGACCTGCCCTTCGTGATGCACACGCTGGCTGCCGAGTTCACCATCCTCAGAGTAGTGAATGGGGAGACAGTGGCTGCTGATGACTTTGGGGTAACAAATGGATTTGTCAAACCAAAACTAGGTAAGGACCAGCACAGGCTCAGCTTGCCAGGGATTTGGTCTCCCTGACACATGGGGTGGAAGTTCTGCCTCCTAGCTTCCTTCAACATTTGGGTGACTATTTATCCTGTTGTAAGATTATAATCTTAAAAGCCTATCCCAGTACAACCAAGGATTTGAGCAGGTTCTTAACTCTTTGAGCAGTGCTAGTAACTTGGGCTGAATTTTGGCCTTTTAATGCTAGTTTTTCTGGAGAAGACATGCCTTTGGTATGACAGAAGGTTAAAGTATAGTTTGTTGCAGTTGCAAAAATAATGTTGTCTGTAGCCCATATTTCCACGCTTCAACATTCCAAAGGAAAATAGCTTTTCTAAAAGCTTGTTTAAGTATTGCAGTGATGCACAGAGAAGGTTGTTTTTCAACTTTCACACTTCAGTGCCAGAGAGGATCAAGGCCACAATGAGCCCAGGGCTGTACAGAACCTTAGGATGTTTGCAGGCTAGAGGAACAAGTATCAAGCCAAAAGGCACAATCAGGAAAAGGAACAACTTATATACATATGTTTGCCTACAGACATGTGTGTAATTTTTTGCCCATAACCAGACAAAGCAGGGATCAGTTATTATGAAGTGCCACTCAGTTTCGTCACTCAAGAAATAACAATCACCTTGTTTAAGAAAATGAATCTTAAAGAAAAAAAGCACAAGAAAGGGCACAGTGAAACACATGTTAATAATGCACTGGTCCACAGTTTGCTGTGTTGCTCTATTGGTTCCATGCCTAAATGCTGGGTGCTTCTCAGCCACTGGCTGCAATCTGTTAGACAAACTGCTGCGTGGCAGCTGGTTTTTAATTTTTCAAGATATTATGGCAAAATAGGTCCGCAGAAATGAGGGAAAACAGGATGGACTGCCAGGAACCACAGCTGGAGAAATGCCTTCCAAAGCCCTGTCTTTTAATGGTGGAAGCCTGCATTTTTTTCCACTTCTCAGTTTCTCTTGGCCCCTCCTTTAGCTTGCCTCTCATGTCACGTGGATGCACCCAATGGCCTGAAAGCCCCTTGGAGGAGAGAGCTGGGCAGGGTATTGAGGGTAACACCACCCTGTACCTTAGGGAGGCCAGCACAGGAGCAGCTTATCCACAGGCCCCTCATTCCCTGTCTGAGAGCCAGCAGGGCTTCAGCAGTGAGGCACTGCCTTACAAACACTGTCAGCTTTCTCTGTGACCGTTGCAGTGCATGGATAACATGGCTGATGGGACAGAGCCTGCTGCAGATGTGGCTTCATAGCTGTGTATGTCTGTGTGTCTCTTTCAGTTCAGAGGCCTGTCATTCATCCTCTTTCCAGTCCAAGTAATATGTTCTGCGTCACCAGCCTGGATCCAGATACCCTTCCCACTGTTGCTACACTCCTGATGGATGTCATGTTTTACTCCAATGGGTAGGTCCTGCAGGGAGATGGGCTTCCAGGAGAGGTGTGCCCACTGTCTGGAGACAGATTCCCACTGCTCCTCCAGGGTGCCCAGGGATCTGCTGTGGCCTTGTGCTGCTCCAGTGCTCTGCACTAAGGGGAGGAGGTTGCACAGGCTCAAGAGGGTTGTCCTGACAAGTGGAAGTCAAACAGGTGATTGAGGGTGCCCAGAGACATCTGCTGGCTTTGGAAAGCTGAGTGTTTTCAGAGGGAGGGTAAGAGTAGCCCTGTGGTCAGTGTGCTGCTATCCACACAGGGCTGGAGCAGGTACAGCTGGCTGCATTGCTGCCCCTTGGTGCCTGTGCCTCCTGGCCCACAGCTTCTTATGAGGGAACCTCGAGGGAGGGATGGAGAGTTTTGTCAGTTGTGGGGACTGGATTGTTTTCCACCTGCAAAATTTAAAAAAATCAAATCAGTACAATACAACAGGACTCAGTGTCACTTCTCTAGGTCAATGTAAGAACATTTCTAGTTTCACTGGCTGTATCTGCTTTAAAAGCCATTTTTGTGCTCTTCTAGCCACAGTTAATGTAGTTCTCTTCTGTTTCTTCAGAGTAAAAGACTCAGTGGTGGGCAACGAAGACTCGGGACATATTCGCTTTTTCTCCTTTTCTCTCATTGAGGGTTACATCTCCCTGGTCATGGATGTCCAGACACAGCAGAGGTGAGCTTTGATCTTAGAGTAACCCTTAAAAAAAGGGGATGTTCTCAAAGAAGCAGGAAGCAGCTTAGACTCCTCCATGTTAATTATTTGGACTGTCTTTGTATGGGTGTCAGGTGTACACCCTGTCACTTCTCTGAGTAAAATCTGGCATTTTAGTTCCAGTGTCTAAATTTTGGAATGGTCTGTCCAAGCCCTCAGTGAAATCAAAAATCAATGTGATGTAGGGTTATCTCACTTTCAAAAGAGGAATACTAGAGCAAAGTGATTTTTGCATTTTTATTCTGTTGTTCATTAGCTGTGCTTCTAAGAGCAAAGCCCAAAAGGAAAACCTGGTGTTTGAAGTTTTCCTGCTAAAGGCCAAAATCAGGTTGGGGATATCATTGATGCTGTCCTCTTGCTTTGCTTTTACACATGGATGGGCTTGGTTTGGAGTCTGGTTATGATGATAATGTCCCAAGCCACCACTGTACAGCAGGAGCTCGTGACTTGTTTGTCTAGCAAGGAAGGAGCCAGCTGGTGAGCAGCCAGCCTCTGTGTGTGTGTCTGTGCTTCTGCAGCTGTGCAGCACAGGAGACTCTGAGGTCTGGAGGCTAGAGGGATGCTGTACTCAGCAGTGCTTAGGTTTGTCAAATACAGTGCAGTTTGGGTTTGGTTCTTGGGGGCAAGTCCCCTGCCCCAGGGACTTGTTTTTCAAATTAATCAATTGCCCTCCTGAAAGTTTCTTTGACCTTATTGGAGTAAACCTTTGTCTGTCTTAAGAGGAGCCAGAGGGCTGGAGCTTCACCCTGGTATGTGGGAAATCTGGGGAGCCAATTCTTCTCCCTCACAGGCTGCCTGCTTGACCTTGGGCAGCTCTCTAAGCCTCTGGTCTCCTTCCCCCTGCTAAGAAATAGAGACCTCTGCAGTGTTCCCAGGGTCCTCCCAGGATGGTGTGGAAAAAAGCACTGATGGTGCTCAGACACAAAACCAGTGGTTGCTGTTCACATTCCTGAGAGCAGGTGTAAAAACATATTCCATCCCTAGGTGTTTCCAAATGCAGCTCAAACCAAACCTTCACAGTTCCAACATTTGCAAAGCTGGGACACAGCCTGTTGCTTAAAATTTTTTTCCTGTGCCTCTCTGGATACCTGTGCCTACCTCCAGCAGGAGATGCTGATTTGCCACAGGATACCTGGAGGATCAGGCAGGTGCATCTGCCCCACCTGCCTTGAGTTTTCCCAGTTTGCCCAAGCTACTGCCCCATTATTGTTGGCTTCAAACCTCTCAAGGATGCAGGAAGAGCAGATCCCCCACAGGCAGAATCTGACCCACTGCTGTGTTTTAATTGCTATGTTTGGTGTTCTTTTTTTTACAGATTTCCTAATAATTTGTTGTTTACAAGTGCATCTGGTGAGCTCTGGAAGATGGTGCGGATTGGTGGGCAGCCTCTTGGCTTTGGTGAGTAACATTTGGAGGATCAGTTGGTGTGCAGGCAGTCAGTCACCTCAGGGCCTTCAAGGGTATGGAAAAATCCATCTGAGGCTGATGCTCTTCCAGAGCCAGCAGCTTAACATGACTTTGTGAGCTGAGATTTTTCACATAGAAGCCTGACTCCTGTAAGTTTGACTTCTGAATATACTCCTGAAAGTGCTACATGCTCAACAGTCCCAGCTACATTGCATTCCTCTGCTGGACTTTGGAGGTGGCTGCAGCTGGGGCTCTGGTTAAAGAGAAAAACTGGACTAAAAGGTGGCATTCATTGTGGATTACTGAAATCAGTGGTCAGAAAGCACTGTCATACTCCAGTGCTTGGGTAATTCTGTGATTCTAGTAGACTTTTTAGCATTTATAGTACTCTTCTTACTATTTCTAGTAGAAATTTTTGATTTCTAGTAGACTTCTAGATTTTTAGCAGTCCAAGTGAAAGTCTTGTGTTTTACATCCAGTCCTGCACATGTTTTCTCCACACAAAAGAATATTGGTCCTAAGTAGTACAGAGCAAATGCTTCATGTCTGCAGGAGTGTTCTTGTTATTTCTATGTCCCCTGCAATTTTAAGGGTCTGATCTGAATAATGCAACAAAGGTCTGATCATCAAGAGATGCAATGGCTCCTTCCTGTGGGCTCTGAACCAGTTACAAAATACAAGCTTCAAGAACATTTCTGAAAAATGTTCAATTTTTGTATTTAATTGCAACTTCTACACCAGACCAAAAGTAGCAAGAAGGAAATTTTCATGTGCCTTCTCTTTATGCATCTTTGAGGCGAATATGTAGAAATAGCATGATATGTCATTGATAGCACATCAGGACATTGACCCCTAAAATATTTAATGTTTAAATATGTTAATTTAAAATCAGGTTCAAATGTTGAATTTGAATCAGTGAAATTCCAGGTTTCATCTAAAAACAGCGTACCATTGATCTGCAACAAACAAGACAGATGAACCATCTAAATTTCCTTTAAAGCCCAGCAGTCCCAGCAAATAGCCCAGATGGCAAATTGAGTCCCAGGCTGCAGCCAAAGGAGCATGGTCAGCAGGTTGAAGGAGGTGATTCTGCTTTTCTACTGTGCTCTTGTGAGAGCCCAGCTGGAGTCCTGTGCACAGCTCTGGTGTCCCCAAAACAGGAAACACGTGGAACTGTTGGAGCAAGTCCAGAGGGGGCCATGAAGTGGATGGGAGGGCTGGAGCACCTCCCCTATGGAGACAGGCTGAGAGAGTTGGGGCAGTTCAGCCTGGAGAAGAGAAGGTTGTGTGGAAACCTCACAGCACCTCCCAGGGCCTGAACGGGCTGCAGGGGAGCCAGAGAGGGACTTTGCATCAGGAACTGGAGTGACAGGATAAGGGGAATGGATGCAAATGGAAAGAGGGGAAATTTAGCTCAGATATTAGGAAGAAATTCCTCCCTGTGAGGGTGGTGAGACTCTGGCACAGGTTTCCCAGGGAAGCTGTGGATGTCCCAACCCTGGCAGTGTTCAAAGCTAGGTTGGGTAAGGCTTTGAGTATCCTGCTCTAGTGGGAGGTGTCCCTAGCCATGGCATGGGGAGTTGGGATTAGAGGATCTTGAAGGTCCACTTCAGCCCCTTAACATTCTATGGTGAAATTGGTGTGAAATCCTGTTTCAGGGGCTGTGGTGGGCTGCAGCCTAGGAACCATGTGTCCAGGCTGACTAATGGGTCAGCATCTTCTCTTTCAGAGGTGCAGGGCCAAGTGTTCAATACCAGAGAAAAATGGATGTTAAGGATATATGGGGCTGGACTTTGTGCTTTCTTCTTGAACATCGTTCAGTGCCTTTCGTTGGATCTCTAAATCATTCCACTTCTAATGGTTTTGTGCCCTTGGAGAGTATGTGTTTCTCTGTAGCAAAAAGAAGGCAGTGAAACTAAATGTGCAATGTATTGTTGTGGCCCAAAAACTTGATTCTGTGAGAAATAATACATTTTATTACAGAGATTCCTTCTGATTGGAGTTTGTGAAGACGAACTTCTCACTAGCTCCATGTAGGCATGGAGCTGGTGAGCTCTGAGACTTTTGCAAGCCCCTCCAGACAATGTTTGATTTTTTCTCTCCCCACAGATGAATGTGGAATTGTCGCTCAGATTTCTGAGCCTTTGGCCGCAGCCGACATCCCAGCCTACTACATCAGTACTTTTAAGTTTGATCATGCCTTGGTGAGTATGAATACAGCTTCTTTGGAGCAGGGGAGATCTTTTCCTTAGGAGAAAACTCACTGTGAGAATGTCACTTCTCATCTGGACAGCTCGTTGCAGTGCCTTTGCTCCAGTGGAGCCCAGCAAACTCCCGAGTTCAGCTCCTGGCTGTCACTGCCCTGGGTGAGAGGCTCCTGAGCCAAGCCCGGCCCTACCCAAGGCAAAGCTCCGTTAGTGAGTGTTGGTCTCAGTCCTTACCTGCAGAGATGGAAACTTCACAACCTCCCTGAGCAGCTTCTTCCACTGCATCTGTATCGTCTATTAGAAACAGCCACAAACCCTTCCATTTGCTTCCCAAAATAGTTGCAGGCTCCAGACTCTCAGGACAGTGCTGTGACAACACACCCTTAAGGGTAAGGTGCTTCCTTAGGTGCTTCCTTCCCCTGAAAGGGGTGATCACAGGTGCCTTAGTGTGTTGGGAACATTTTGGACAGTCTACCAGTAGCAGACCCTTGCCTTCATCTCTTGGTGCCTGCATTGTCCTAACCTTTGCTTTCTGAGACCCATCTATTAGTCCCTGCATCCTCGTTTTTTTTGAGAAACAAGCAATAATTGGCAGCACAGCAAGAAAAGGCAATTGTGAAGCAGATAAGGTTGTTCCCATGTTTGTTCTCGTGAGTGCCCATAAGCAGTTGCAGCACAGTCATCACCACAAGAGTCTTGCCATCCTTGGAAAGTTCTCTTCATTTTTTTATACTGATGGATATTTTACTTTCTAGGCCTACCTCTGCTCTTCCTTTGCAAAGAAGACACCCTCAAAAATGAGGAATTCCCCTAGAAAGGGAAAATGCAATGCCTGTAGCCACAAACAGGATGGCATTTGTCTTGGAACCCATTTCCCTGATCCTGAAAGAGGGAGTCAGCTGCTTTATGCTGTTCATTTTTTTTCTTAAATGTGCCCTTTATTGCATTATATTTCTCTTTCCATCACTTGCAAATTCACTATTCAGGTCCTACCTTTGACCTGTAAAAGCTACAGTGAGATCAAAGCAGGTTTGGGTTTTTTTAATTACTTTGTTTTTTCACAGTTGGTGTGAACCATTTGCAGCTGATAGGTCATGTGTGTAAAGAGTAAAAGTAAATATTATTTCAGATAGCAAAGGTCAGAGTGTTATATATGTTTGTCTTATTTTTTTAATATTAACTGTGCTGATAAGATAAGCTAATAAAACACCATTTAAAAATCAATACTGTTAGCTTTGCCTCACATTTCTGCCCATTGTGTGGCCCCAGGTGTGCACTTTCTGTGCAGAGCACAAGGTGCAGAGTGCTTCTACATGTCAAGCCATATCTGGAGAGCTCAGCCCTATCAGTTAAAATAGATATGTGGCTGAAAACTTATGCCATACAATTGTGATGGCTGCAGGCAGCTCCACCTTCTCGGAGTGCCTCATCCTGTGCCTCCAGGCCCCCCAGGTCCTGCTCTGAGCAGCTGGCTGGCAGGTCTGCAGGTCTTCCTTACTCAAACCAGTATTTCAGTGCTTTTCTTTGCTACTTACTGTTTTCTTTATGTATGGTTTAAAAAGCCTTTTCACCTGGACAGTCCTGTTCTAGTTGTCAAACCCTTCTATCCTTTGGAAGGTGCATTTTTTGCCTGACTTTGCTCTGGGTGTGCTGGCTGGGCTGGATGCGTGGTTGGCTCTAGGGTGGTTTTGTTGGCCAAGACCCTGACTTAGATTTTGTCATGTTTCCCCTAACTTTGCTACCCAGATACCTTGACTTCTAGTGACATTTCTCAAGGACTAAGTGTATCTTGAACCCTTTCTCTAAATTGTCCCTTTCTTTAATTAAGGTAGTCCAGTACCTGTTGTCAACAATTTAGAGTACTGTATAAAAATGTGTTGTTCCCTTTGATCTGATCTTTTTTCTCCCATGCATTTTAAGGTGGTTTTTGTTACTTAATTTTTATTTGACCTGGGTGTAACATTCAGGTCTTCCTGCCATGCTGTGGCTGTAGACATTTACTCTGGTAATCAGGACTTGTGCTTGAGATGAAATCCCTTTGGGAGGCAGTGTTGAGATGGGAACCTCCAGGTGTCTGGCGTGTCCCCTGGGGGATATAGGGTCAGGCTGGAGAGTCGTGGTTACCAGCTCCCTCTAGAGAGAGCAAGGAAGAAGAGTTGCCCTTCAGGTACTCTGCTCTTGCTGCCTCATCTTCACAGGTATCTCACTTGGAGTATTTGCTCTGGGGGTACCACGGGTGAACAGGGCTGTTCTTGTACATGGAGCCCTTTCTCAGTGCACTTCAGGTGTAACCAAAAACAGCCAAGTGTCTGCCTCCATGGGACTGCTCTGGCTTTGTCTCCTGCCTCTCTTACCTTGTCACTCCTTTTGCTGGAACGTGACCTTTCTTTTTGCTTTCTTGCAGGTACCTGAAGAAAATATAAATGGTGTGGTCAATGCACTCCAAGTCAGTCAAGCTGAAAAGCATTAGAAATCTTCTGAGCTGGTTCCAGATGCTTTTTATTATTCTAATAATAATAATTATTATTATTATTATTCTTTTTTTCTCACAGTATTTCTTGAAAAATCTGATTACAGAGTGACATGAAAAGAGACTGTGGAAAGTTGAGCAGAAACAGCTCCAATAAGCCTTTGTTTTAATTATTATTATTATTATTATTATTGTTATTGTTATTTTATTAAATTTATGAATGAGGGGCAGGAGGAAAGGGAGTTTGTATGGTTTCCTGATGTTCAGCTCCAAGGTGAAGCTGTGCTCAGTGTGGAAGGAGCTGCCTTGGGGACACCCAGGGACACCCAGCACGGATGGCCGTGGGCACGCTGCAAGAGCAGGGGCTGGGCCAAGAGCAGATGGACAGGCTGCTGGCTCAGGGAGCCCTGAAAACCAGAAACAAAGTGAAATATGGAATTAAACAGAAAAGACGTTGCATAGAACTGGCTTGTGTCCTTGCATCAGCCTTCCCAAGCACTGCCCATCATTGCCTGTGTTGAGATAGCATGCAAAGGGTTCTGTTGGCCCTGACAGAACAATTTGGTGTTGGAAAAGGGGAAAATATCCAGTTGTTTGACATTTCCCCTTTTTCTTTCTCCCTGCAGTCACAGCCTGGCTGCTCTGAGGAAGCCTGGGCAGGGGGAGCTCAGCTCTGGGCAGCTCCTGGCAGGTGGTGTCACCCAGACTTGTATCTGTTGAAGCTTGGCCAGTTTTGGTCAATTCTTTCCAGTCTCTCACTGCTCCAAGTACTCTCCTGCCATATCCCCTGCTCCAGGACAGCTGTTGTCCCCTTACCCCACATCAGAGCCTTCCCCTAGCCCTTGTTCCTCAGGCCAGCAAGAGGAGGAAGGCCTCTTTTCTCCTGTCCCCTTGGGCTTTTTCCCATCCAGTGTGCACACATGGGGAAATAAAGGATTGCCCAGGGTCCCTGGGCAGCTGCTCTTGCACATCCCAGGCCACCTTGGCCAAGAGCCACAGCAGGTTGCCTCTGCTAGGGCCAAGAGCGTGCCTGAGTCTTGTGGGGACCCTCCTGCAGTTTCTCATCACACAGGTGGAAATTGCTGCTGACTGGGGAAAGTAGAATGGTGCTGAGAATGCCTAAAACCTGCTGGCATCTGGTCCTGTCACAGGAAGATGGGGTTTTCCCATGGGGAAGCAGTAGTGTGTTTTCTTCTGGCTTGTACCACAGCTGAGGGCCAGCAGGAGCCAGGCCCATGGTGGCACCTGTGTCCAGGTTGTGCCCATGGCCACTGCCAGCACTGTGGAGGACAGCAGAGAGCAGTGCTGGGAGAGAAGGGTTACCCAGGATGGGGGTGCCAGCAGTCTGCCCCACGTGTGGCCATGCAGCAGGGGGTGGGGAAAGGAGAAGCTGTCTGCAGAGGACCTTGCTTTTGTGATGACCAGCCCCAGCTTATCTTGCATTTCTTAACTTCTTCTACTTCAGTCTTGACATAAAGAATTTGCAGATCTTGTCATTTTCCTGAGGGCTTTCCAGCCTGCTTCAGAGAGAGCCTCTGGCAGGATTTTCCTGAGGCTGTGAGCCACATAGAGCTGTGAGCCAGGGTTTTGCATTAATCTGGAGGCAGTCTGCAAACACCTGGGATCATGCCACGGGCATGGTTTTTACTGATGTGTAGGACATGCAAACACACACACAGACACAGCTGGTTGATTAGTTCTGTATTCACAGTATTGAAGGGCCAAGCAATTACAGTTTCTGATGCTGCTGGATTCAAACTCTGAATTTCAAATCTGGTTTTTCACCAGTGGGATGTTGTGTGCAATCTAGACAAAGAGTCAGAGCACCCATGGGGAAAAGCATGGGTGACTTGGCTTGGTTGGCCCTGCTGGAGCTAAAGCATCCCTGCTGAGGCACACTGTTCAGTGCTTTACCAAACAGGATGTTCTGCTCTTCCTTTACATGGGTTTTCACAATTGTCCCATGATATGTTGATATTCACTCCAGATTTCTGGACTAAAGGTTTGTTCTAGATGAAACATTTTCCATGTTTGTTTGGAAAGATGCTTTGGTCTCCTGCTGCAAGGACACAGGCACAGGCTGCACAGGGCAGTGCTGAAAGCATTTGGAGATGTTTGCTGGGACCCTGCCCGTGCTGTGGGCACTGAGCTGGGCTGGAGTGGGCAGCAGGGCCAGTGGGAGCTTTTCACCCCAGAAATTGTCAGTTATTGTTACTGGGAGGGCAGGCTGGCAGCATGGCTGGGGAGGGAGGTGTTGGGTTGCTGTGCAGCTGCTGAGTTGCCAGCCAAGGTTCCTGAGTTGAGGCTGAGTCTTCACTGTGTGCATGGATGGTGCCAGCACGGCAGAGTCATCAGGACAGGATCTTCTTTTGCTCTGGGGCTTTGTCAGCCTTTGGGAAATGCCAGTTTTGGCATCACAGAGTGCTGTGTGTTGCTGTGCGTTGCTGTGCATGTGCCAGTGCTGCTTCCAAAGGACTTCAGCATGGATAGGAAGGAATTAACTTGAAACAAGCAACAACTTTACTGAGCCTTAAATGAAAGCAAAAAAAAAAAAAAAAAGGCTTTAATTTTCTGACATTTCACTCAGGCTATTTTAGAGGCTGATTTTTGTAATTTAAATTTTTTTTCCCAAGGGAATCAGCCTTGTATTTGTGAAATATCTAGAAAGCTTTGTGGTATTTCAAACCTTCCAAGGAAGGTTGATGTCCCAACATGGGAAAGTTGGCCTGAAAAACTCACAGGATGTAAAATGCCATTGAGGGACTCTGATGCTGCCACCATCCTTGGCTTCAGCTTTTTTTTTCCTTTTATCATTTTGTTCTGACATCCCACAAGATTGTTTCAGACAACTTGATGCTTTCCCTTTAGTATTCCTTTCATGTTTTTTCTGGTGAGAACTGAGATACTCCAAATGTGGCCATAATTGGTGGAACCTTGTCCCTGCACCCAGCCTGAAGTCAGGATCAGTGCAAGCTTGCACAATTCTGCTGCATGTGAGACCCACACTGCAGGAAGGGCTCTGTAGGGACTGCATTAAAAATTTTCCTAGTAATAATAATACCACCACACTAATAATACCACCACACAGTGCTTAGTGAACCCAGAGTGAGGGAGGGGGCTCTTAAAGCTGCTCCACAGCTCCCACTCTCAGCACCCAGCCTTTGGGGCAGGGAAAAAGTTCCTTTTTTAAAAGGAAGACTCTCTTCCTTTTTTTTTTTTCCTTATGATAATACGTCTGAGCATCCCTGACATGATGCTGTTCAGTGCTGTGTGGATAAAGAGGAACATGTGGGACACCCTTGGGGTGCCTGGATTACCTGCAGCTGCCAGTGCTGCCCTCAGCATCCCTGCTCAGCTCTCTGGGCAGTTCCAGCTGGCCAAGGCTGCTGCTAATGAGGGATTGCCTCAGTGCTGCAGAGCACCCCCCGTGCCCTCTCTCCTCTTGTTGCACAAAAACTCACCAAACAGCAAAATGCAAAAGTGTTTCCAGCCCTGCAGAAAGGGGTAGGCAGGGAAGGACAGCATGGCCTTCCTGCATCCCCCTTCTTTCTCCAAGGCCTTCATTTTCTTAGAAGCCTCAACATTTCCAAGTTGTGTTGTTAAACAGGGTTTTGTCTTGCTTTAAGGAATGTGTAGACCCCTGAGAGAGGCAAGGCAGGGAGCAGCTCTGCTCAGAGCTCTGCCATTGCACTGCATTTGCAGGATTTGCTGCCTTCAGGCATGAGCTCCTGACACATTCCCCACTGGCTGCCCCACGAGTCTCAGTGTGCCTGTGAGATGAGGGTTCAGTAGTGTGCCTCTGACACCCTGGGAAGGTTGGGAAGCTGTCTGGGACATAAGAGGCTGAACTGCATGTGCTTGATCAGAGCCTGGCTCTCAGAAGCAGTTTTCTGTCTTTTCTCAGCTGTGCTATACAAAGCTTGAATTCTTTTTCTTACCAAGGGGCCCCATCCCTGGTGTGAGCTGATGTTGCTGTGACTGCCTGGCTGCAGCAGGGCCATGCTCCAGGCCATGCTGACCTGTAGCAGCCGTGGGGTCAGCCCAGGCTCCTCTATTGCAGGAGGCATTTAGGTCTGGCTTGGCATTGTCCCACACATCCATACTGTGGCACTGCAGGGTCTGCAGAGATCCCTCTTGGTGACAGGCATGGGAAAGGCAGGGGTAAAACAGGGATAGGTGGAGTGCTGAGTGATGCAAAAGAATTAATATGTTCATTTTTAGCCGTGCACATATGAAGATATCAAAGTTCTGCTTGTTGTTGTGAACACCAAGGCATTTTCCTTCTTTTTGATTGAAACAGATCACTCTACCCTGCCCAGCCTCCATGCTCAGCCCAGTATCCTAGAGGATGCATTTGTCCCAGTCACACCATCCCAGCAAGGGTGGGCAGCATGACCCCTCTAAACCCCTGGTACTTAAAATATCTCTTGGTGCTCAGCCTCTCCACTGGGGAAGGCCCCAGGAATCACCAAGTGTTTTGATGGAATGGTGCTGTCAGGTGCTGTGTAAAAGAGGTTACTTCCATCCTTGTGGCTTTCCCCATCCACACACCCACACAACTGTTCAAGAGCACCAGGTCATCCAAACTCCTTAATTTAGAGGTCAGCAATGGGAACAGGAGGTGCTGGGTCCTGCGTTGGCACAGTCAGTGTTCACTGAGTGCAAGTGTTCCTGTCAGCACTGGATAATTGGTATTTTCTGTTAATGAAAAGGGAGAAGTTCTTTGTTTGGCCTCAGGCTGAGCATTGCTGCTAATTCCTGAAAGAAGGTGTCCCCAGCAACATTCTGCTAAGGACAAAAGTAATTTTCTGATGAGGCTTTCTTTTCTCTCTGTTACTTTGACTGTTGTGGACATCTCCAGTAAGTAGCTTAAGGCATCTCAGTTACCTGTTCCAGTCCTGCCTGCAAACATTGGATTGGATTAAACTTTTATTATCTTCAGGAGAGTAAAATCCAGTAATCCTTTGCCAAATAGATTTACACATTGTGGCATGTGCTGGGGTGTATTTATACTGGCTGAAACGTGCAAACCTGCCTCTAGATTTCCATACCTTCTGATTTCCGTACCTCCAGATTTCCATACCTTCTCCCCATGAGTGCATCTGTCTGTCTGTCTGTACCCTGCCATATGTCAGGGGCAGCAGTATCCCTCAGGCATCCTGACAGCACTGAACCAGTATGGAAACAGTCTGTGCATCCTCAGCAAGGCTGTGGGACCTTCCCAGGCTCCCTGGAAGGGAAATACTTGACTGTGAAGATAATCTTGAGTTATTCTGCTGTCCTTGGCCTCCTTCTTTATTTAATCCTTATGAAGCACAGCTGGGTTGAACTACCAACTCCAGTTAGCAAAGGTGAAGGAAAGAAAGGGGTTCTGCAGTGTGAGACGTGCACTGGATGCTGATCAGCAAATCCTGGCTGCAGCAGTAATAGCCTCTGCAGATGCTCTGAGCACAGAGCAATGCACAGCCCCTGTTGTATGAAGGGGAAATGGATGAAATATGTGTCAAAGTACATTCTCATTTTAGGGATGAATTTTAGGGTTATATACCTCTTTGGAACATATATAAGCCAAGATCCTTCCTTGGTGTCTCTAGACAGCACTGGTCATTTCAGGTTCAAATCCTGGGAATGAATGTTACCTTGTTACTGTAGATTACACGGCATAGCTTCCCCCTGCTCCATAATTCTCTTGCAGCCATGACCTGTGCTTCTGCATGCTCTGAGTTTGCAGAGGGCCTGGCCACAGGGAACACAAACCCCTGGCATCTCCTCCCAGCTGAGAGTGCCCAAGTTTTGTGGCCAGGGTGGAGGGAGTGGCAGAGGGATGGCAGCCACAGCTCCTCCCCTGCCTGCACAGCCCCAGTGTGCCCGGGGCCAGCCCAGCTCAGCACTGTCCCAGCTGTCAGAGCAGGACAGCAAAAGAAGCTGTTTCATGCCCTGGGCTCCCTTGGGGTTTTGTTTTATCCAATTTTAGCTTTCTGCAAATATCTGTAAATGAACTGTGGGTGCATTTTGGAGCAGACACGGACAGAGATGCCCATCAGGCATCTGGCAGGATTGAAATTTTGGAACATGTTTGAGAGCAGAGCAGGAGCATGTCAGCTCTGTCCTCTGCCTGTACCATAGGAGAGCTGACCAGGTGCCATGTCCCTCTCTAGCAGACCCAGTGGTTTTAGCAGGGTCCTCCCAACCCTAAAAGATTATGCCAAGAATAGAGCTCCTTTCATCCTTCATTTTGGGGGGGCTGGTTGCTTCTTCCCTCCTTGCGTGGCTGTGGCAGAGGCAGTGTCTGTTGCACAGCACCTATGGGAAGGTGCCATAGGAGGCTGCTGTTGAGAGTCCCCCTGCTCTGGCTGGCTTTGTGCCTCTATTTCAGCATCCTGAGGATTTAAACCAGCTTTCTGCAGTTACAGTAATAAGCTTGAGGATTCCTACTCACTCTTTCGTTACTTGAAAAACATTTTACAGGTACCCATTCCCTGGTCCTTGTGGGAATGCTGCTTGAAGCACCCACTTGCCAGGTTGGCTGCTGTGAGCATTACTGCTCCTTTGGGCCCTAAAAGAGGAGTTCAGCCCCATTTGCCAGCTGAAAGGCTGAAGCAGCCCCAGGCTCAGGCTAGCAGGATGCTGCTCTGGGCCAGGTCACAGGGGAGAGACAGCCCTGGCAAACAGAGCTCCCTCATCCTCTGTGTCCCTGCTGCCCACGCAGAGTCATTCCCATCAGCTGGAAGAGAATGCAAAGGGAATTTCCCTTCTCCTGAAGGAAAGCAACAGTCTCCTCTGTGGATTTGTGATCAGTGGTAAAAGCAAGAGTGTTTGCCCTGTGGGACATAGAAAGAATGAGCCAGGGGTTCCTATACGTAGAGCAAAGGAGAAAAAAAATCTGCAGTCTTTGTTGAAGCTGTTTTTTCCAGTTATTTCCAATGCCAGCCTTGGGATGGGGTTGAATTTTTGAGATCACTGAAATTACCTAAAGAGCTGGTGGTGCTCTTACAAGTGTGGGACATTGCCTCTAGGCAGGACCAACCTGCACAGAGTGCAGGACCCTTCCCACCAGAGCTCAGCCCTGGGGCATGGGATGTTCCCCTGCAGCACCATGTGCAGACAGACAGGCTATTGAACCAGGCCTGCTCTTGAAGAAATCCCTTAACATTTCCTTCCTGGGAGCAAACCTCTTGTTTCTTCTGGCATGTGTTAGTTGGTTGGTGCTGATGCAGGAGCTTCAGAGCACTAAGAAGGTGGCTCTGCAGAAGGAGGAGCCCCTCATTTCTCTTTCAACCATTAGAAATTGTCTGAGCTCAATCATCTCAGCCATTTTTTTAGTTGTATCATAGCATTAAAAATGAGTCATGCTCTCGTTCTCCCCTAAACCCCACCCACCTGGGTCCCTGCCACTCCCATGTGCTTCCTTCCTTCAGGTTTTTATTTGCTCTCCAATTGCAAACTGCTCCAGTGACACCATGGCAGAAAATCAGCAACCAGGGCAGTCTCTTCTAGGTTCTTCTGGTTGTGCTGGATCCAGGGCTGCCCTCGCCTCTCACCCAAAATCCTCCTGCAACTGCTGCTAAAAATGATCCTGCCAGTCCAATGGCTGTTGATAATGGTGTGAGAACTGCATCCAAGTGCCATCAGTGTCCAGGTTAATGCCTGGAAATTCACAGGGTAGGGCCTCTTTCCAGCCCAGGACTATGGTGTCACAGCCAGCAGGGCTGTGTCCCCTGTCCCTGCTGCCTGTGGCTGGGCATTCTGTTATCCCTCCCCTGTGTGTGGGCTCCAGGCTTGACTTTGGGGCTTGTGACACATGAAGTTGAGGAGCAGGGTGTTCATTTTAGCACAGTGGCAGCCACGTTTTCTGCCAGTGCATCCTCCTTCACACTGCCTCTGCAGCAGCTGGAGGTGGCAGTGACAGAGAGGGGACACTTGTCTTGCTGACCCTAGCACTAGGACAACCATGGCTCTTGGACAGGCAGAAGAGGAGGCTGCCAGGCAGTAACTCATAGGAGGATGCAGCTTCAGCAGCTCTGTTTCAGCTTTTGGAAGAGCCTGTCTCATTCCCTTACTGTTAACTCCTTACATAACCCATTCTCCCCTTGTTTTCATTAGAATTAGAGGGCAGGTGATCACCTCAATTTGCTTGATATGTTCACCTGCTCCCACCACTGAGCCATGCCAGCAGTCTCTACTGCTGCTGGGACTTGGTGCTGGTGGCTCAGTGCCCAGGGAACATCTGCAGCCCCACCTTGCCATGGGTCTGGCTACAGCTGCAGAGCGTGGCCCTGGCTGGTTGGCTCCTGCTGTTTGGGCACCACGGGGCAGCCAGAAGGGTTAGTTCTGAGGGAGCACTGCACAGAGGGAGGAGCCTCATTGTCCTCACGGGTGCTTAGGGCAGATTTTGGGTTAGGTTTCTCTGGGCAAGCTCAGCAGCTGTCACCTGCAGGGTCACACAGGGGAGGTCACAGCACCACTGCACCGTGCAAGCTCAGGGCTGGCTACGAGGAGTCAGCACAGCACCCCTTTATTAGAGCCTCCAGTGGCTCAAACAAGTCTGAGCATTTATCTCTTCCTCCCCTTTGTATGGACTCCAAAGGAGCCCAGATTCCCTCCAGATCCTACACAACACCAACCCACATTTCTAGAACTGCCAAGAGAGCAGAGATGCTCCTGGTGCAGAAGCTGTCCAGCTTGGATCAGGGTCTGTCTCTCATCCCTGGCTGCTTAGAACAGCTGTGCTGCCCATCCTGGGGAAGAACCAGGAATCTTTACGACTTTTTAATTTAATAAGTTATTTATGTATCATTTGCTCTGTAAGTGAAGTACCACTTTTGGCCTCAGACACACACCAAACAGGCTGAAGTGGGGCTGGGAACCCCAAACTCTTGCAGCCTCTCCTCC
The DNA here is from genome assembly GCA_013397155.1 of Irena cyanogastra. Lineage (NCBI taxonomy): Eukaryota > Metazoa > Chordata > Aves > Passeriformes > Irenidae > Irena > Irena cyanogastra. The sequence continues at coordinate 281,886 of VWZV01004684.1, forward strand.
CTGCTCACCTCTCAGAAACCCCATGCAGCCTTTCCCTGGGGAGGGTGGAAACAAAAGTGTATTTATTTCCCTTTAATTAGCAGATCCGATGCAAACAGCCAGGGTGGGGGAATCCTGCCCATGCAGGAGCCTTTGGTACAGCTCCTGCTCTTGCACCTGCCATGTGAGCAGTGCCCATGGGCTCAGTGGGCCAGGCCCTGCACGTATGGGTGGGCAGTTCCTGCAAGCTCGGGGGTACAAGGCACAGGGGAGCCTGAATGTGTCAGTTGCCTTCATGACCTCTGCACGAGGCAGGATGTTACACCCCCAGGCACAGGGAGTGGTGGCAGCAGCTTGGGATCATGCACTGGACATTGTGTGGCACTGAGAAGTGGCTGCTTTGCTTTCCCAGCAAGTGCACACGCTGCTTTTCTGTGCTGGTCTTATGCTGAAAAGCTGAGATTTATGTACTGTATGAAAAAAACAAAACAGAAAGAATCCTAATGTTCCAAAATAAATTACAGTATATTTTGTACTTTGTAAAGTAATTAAACTGAAAAAGAATAAAAAGTGAAACTTATGCTGTCTGCTTTTGTACTGATCAAACTGATGAAAATAAAGCAGAGCTTGGCAGTGTCTGCAAGATGTAACTCTCATTTCTTCCACCTACAGCCATGGTGGGTGTCACTCACACATACACCATTTATGAAGGCCAGCAGACATCCCTGAGGCTTTCTGGTGTCCAGGTCCTGTCACTGGGTGTACTGTACCCCTGTAGATGAAACCCGCCACCATCTCTACCCTCCAGCTGTTTTCTGGAAACCACCAAACCTGCACTACCTTCTTCCCTTAAAATCAGTGGGATGCTGCTAGTGTATTTGCCAGACATAGCTTTACCTGTTCACTGCAGTGTAAGATGCCCAGGAGTCTGGACAGCCCCTCAGAGATCCTGGCAGGACACCCAGAGCCCTGCACCCCAGCAGTGGCAGGGGAGCAAACTCAGCCTCCTCATGGACTTTAGGGGCAGCCACTCTGGGTCCTGAGTCTCACTGAGCAACGTGCTTGCACAGCACCATTGTCACATGGTCTGCAAGAAAAAGCTGAACAACCAGTGTGAAGTGTGCAAGAAAAACAGTGAAATCAGACATAGCATCACCCTATTACACTTTTAACCATTTATAGTGGATGTTTAAAGGGAAGCAGCTCATCTACATAAACTGCAGCCAAGAAAAGCATCTCCTTTTTAGTGTAGTGCAATCCATTGTTCACTCTTGTGATCAAGTGTTAAAACATTCATGTAAGGAATTACTGCAGGACTGTGAATATGGAATGCAGCCTTAATGCAGAGCACTGCCTCAAGGGTTTAATCCAGTAAAACAAAAACCTAAATAAATCAACACAGACACTGCCACACAATCTCAACACTGCCTGCAACTCCCCACAAAAGCAAATGGGATCTTAAGGTAAATAATAACAGGACTGAGGCTGTTAAACTGGTGTCCAGACCCCAAAGACATTGAGGCCTTCTTGCATCAGTATTTTTCTTACCTCACCCGCCCAGGCTCACCCCTTGGAGCAGGAGGTGCTGGGGCACTGGAGGGAGATGGGGAGAGATTCCAGCCCCTTGCAAAAAATGCTACAAAAATAGATTTTTATCAGCTATGATGAAGCACAGCGAAGTAATATTGTTTCAGGAGTATTCTGAATGCTAAAGGCTAATTACTAGTTCTCTGACTCATCTGTTTTTGAAGGATCCTGTAGAGAAAAGTCTGTTGTAACACAGCAAGTGCCTAAGATAATCTTTGTCTTACAGGTGTTCATGTGTTTTATCCCCAGTGGGGCAGCCAGTCTGCTGACAGATGAGACCAGCCTTGCTGTGTGGGGGCTGCAGGGCAGCCCAGGGGCCATGCTGGATTCAGCTCTCCAGCAGGGAATTGCCAGGACCCCTTGGGATGGTGGGGTGTGGAGGCCTGAGCTGGGGCAGGTGCACTTGGCCTGAACCTCCCACCCATCCTTCCTGCAGCTCCTGCAGTCCTAGGCCACTGTGGCAACCCTGCTGGGCCACTGCAGTGCTTGGAGCTGTTCCTGCACAGGGCTCTGCTCCAGGGGACCATCCTGAAGCCCTTCTGGGCTATTTTAAGCCAAACACGCCAGCGCAGGCTGATCTGAGGGCAAATCACTTGTGTAATCAATGCCAAATCAAGTAGGTTATTCTAGTTCTAATTTGAGATGCTCCCTGTGTGCATCCTTGGCCCATACACTCCCTCACTGCAGGTATATTTAGGGATGCTGGTATATTTTGGGCTGTCTACTTTGCCATACTTTGAAGGACAAAATGATGCAAAGTTCCTTTGCAGTTCACAATGGTAGTGACCTGAAGCTACCCCAGCACAGCTGGGCTCCCATGTGGCCCTGATTCTGCAGAAGGAGCATAAGCCACACAGGTCGGATCTGCCTTCAACAGACGGGGTGTGGCAGGGAAGAGGGCATTTTCATTTTCTGAGCTAACACTGAGCCCATCAGCAGCAGCAGGAGCAGCTCTCAACAGTATTTTAGAAAGGGGAAAAACTGCTGCACAGCAGCAGCCAAAAGAAAGGAGTAAAATCTGTGACAGACAACCATGTAGATACAAAGGTCAGTAGAGGAAATGAAGGAAGTAGAAAAGCCAGGAGCAGGGCTGAGCCTGGGAAGAGGGGACACGTGTGGGAAAGGCACTGTTAGATTTCTATTTAGACGTAACTAATTCCTCATTACCCTGCTCTATTTCATTGGCAATAAAATAATTTCCCCAGATGGACTCTGCTGTGCCCATGATAGTAACAGGTCCCCTGTCCTTGTTCCAACCCACGTTTTCCATCTAAGGAAGCCAATAAATGTGGTGTCCCATGGGGGCATGGATGCAGTGCCTGACTACAGCACTATCAGTCCTGCAGGTATGGAGCTGGCCCAGCTGACAGAAGTGGTTTCCTGTCACAGTGGTAACTGTGAACCAAAATGCTGCAGTTCAAATGCAGATCCAATCAATGCATGAGCAGATCATGCTCAAGAATATTCCTATTACTAAAGATTTTATAATCACTTTATTGAAAACCTACTAGCTTGGATTCCAACAAAATAGCTTGCACACTAAGTATCCCACAGAGAGAGAAAAGACACAACTCTGCCTCATGTTTGGAGTGTTTCACAGGAGACAGTTTCCCACACTTGGGTGTGAGATTGGAAAAGTGCCTGCTACAGATATACAGTGTTGCATCCCATCTCTATCAGCTTACTGCTAAGAAGGTACCAAGGAATGAAGCTCTGCTTCTCATCCATTAAGACTCCTTCCCCTGCTAGGCAATCCTGAAATCCACAGCTAAATGCAACTGAGAGCCACCATACCTCTGAAAACAGAAAGGATGCAGGGAATCAAAAAAAAAAAAATCAAAGGCAGCAATGTGTGATCAGCACAAGGAGAAAAAAGTACCTGAGGGGCAGTGAGCACTGCTCACACCCATGCCTGAGCACTGATTTTGCAGGCAGCTGATCAGGGGCTTCGCTTCCAGCCTTCCTCAATAAGCTAGAATGGCTTCTGCCACCATCCATCTGTCCTCTTGCAGCACAGAGAGCCTGCTGTCTTATTTAATAGTACTTACCCCTGCAAACAGGTTCTAACTCTTTGAAGGTGTTCCTTTGGTGTTCAGTCCTTAGCACTAACACAGAAAGCCTTCAACAGCCCAGAGATACATCACTGCCTCCAGGCAAGGGCTGTGCATCCATTTTCTGCACAGGACACCAGCCTGGGCACAGTGCAGCTGAGGGTGGCCAGCCAGGACAGCTGTGCTGGGCTTCAAGACCTATCATGACCTCTCTTCCACATAATAGTAATTAAAAAACACCCAACTTTTCCCTTGAGAAACAGTTTGGCTCTGTCCAGCACTGACACTCCAGAGCTGGTGACAGGAAATGTCCATGTATCAATGTCCTGTGCTGTAGACTTCATCCCATGCCAGTCCTCCTTAAGGGAGATGCTCTTCATCTTCAGGCACAGAGGTGCTCACCAGCTTGGGGCTGGGCCTCAGATTCTCTGGGAGCCCATCACGAAGGAGCCAGAGCACTCCTTGCATTTCCACACTCCTCAGGGAACTGCTTCCTTCCTGCAGCCAGGCCAGAGCCCTTCAGTGATGCAGGGCTGATAACACACCCAGACACTGCTATGGCCGTCTCTGCTCTCAGTCATTTGGTTCCATAAAATGAGTTTTCCTCTCCAAGAAGCTTGGCACCAAGTCCCTGTGTCGCCCTGGTACAGTGCTGAGAGCCAGCAGCATCCCTAGGTGAAAGACCTGACCATGCTCACCATGTGATCAACTCCACAGGCCACATCCACCACCTCACCGGGCACAGTCACCTGGATGAAACACACAAGAGTGGGTTATTTATCAAGCTGGAACTTCACACTGGTATTTCCTATTTCTCATCCTCCTTCTACTCAACATGCCAGCCAGTTTCACAGGGATTTGCACCAATGCAAGTGCCAGCCTGAAAGCACAGAAAGAGCAAGATTCAGCACCAGGCAGGCTTGTGCACTGAGCTGTGAAATATACTCATTTTCCTCCACAGAAGCACATAAAGCTTTGGAAGGAGAAAGAAGAGCAGGGTCACTAGCAGACAGTGAGGAGATTGCAGCCTCAGCCCATTTGTTCAGCAGCAGAAGCAGCATGACTGATCAGAGCATAATCTAGACCATTAGGAAGAGGATCTGCCCAAGCACCACAGGGATTTGCCTCTTCTCTCATCAGCAAGAACTGGAACAAGGCTAAGGCTCAACTCAGCCTAAAGCAGTTTGTGCTTTGATGCTAAGAGACCAGCTCCTCACTCCTGAAGCTTCTTCACTTAAAACTGACTTCAAACTTCAGGAAAGCAGAGTCCAAAAAAGCAAGTTTTTCCTGAGAGCTAAGAGAGAGGACAGCAGCTAGTTCTAGGGCAGGAGGTCACAGACAAGGATGCTGGCACACTGCCATGGTACTGTCAGACAGGAGGTGGCTGTCTGAAAGACAGTGTCCACATCTGGGGAAATGAATTCAGAAATTCCACTCAGCCACAGCAGTGTGATTTTAGGCTAATGTTCCAGAGCTGGTCTGGTTTTGTTCATTTTTAAACAAAGAAGAAAGCATACTACATAAACACACTCAGTGCAAGCAGACACACAGACAGGGACTACAGGATGGTCCAAATGATTGCCTCCCTCATCTCCTACTTGGCCTTCATGGAGACCAGGAGCATCTGTTAGGCTGAATGCTGAACTCCAGAATCAAAGACTCTTCCACATCCACTGAGTCTGGCTCTCAGAGCATCTGGAAGGAAGCAGTGGAACTGGAAGCACTGTGAGACAGCTATGAACACAGCTGAGTGAGGATCTCCTGGATAACCTGACAGTCAGCCCAGTGACACACCACCACAGATGGGAAGGAAGCTCATCACTACGTGGACCTGTAGCCACTACAGACCAAAATGCTCACCTAATTTAGGTGAGTAATGATTTGGAAAGATGACCAATACTGATGGTTTTCTTTGCAGCACATACAAATAGAAGAGCAGGTTAGAAGGGGCAGGAAGAGGCAGGAAGGGTAGCAAGCAGATGATGGTGGACAGGAAGGAGATGAAAACTGTTCAGATGTGCTGGCACAGCACCAGATGTTGTTTTAGGATTCAAAATCATTACTGGCATAGCAGACTAAAACATTTACTGAACACCTCCATTCTCAAGCTACACAAGGACCTCTGGAAAACAAAGCACTCCTACAGTCATCTTAGGGTTCTACTCCCTTCAGAACAACTCAACAAAACCACACAGCAAATGATGGTCCTTGCCCTCAGGATAACAAAAACCAGCCAAAGAATATACTCTTGGCCTTAATACCACCATCCTTACTCTCCATGGGAAATACTGGTCTTCCATTCTTCCAGTTCCCAGGCACCCTCTTAGATTCTTCCCCCACACAAACAGTTCTCCTCTATCTACAAAGGAGGAAAAAAAAAAAAAAAAAGGAAAAGAACAGAGTCACTAAAAAGGAAGAATTCTATTTGTGATGCTGGCAAATGTGGCTACAGTGTTTCTGGGAGTATACAGGGTTATACAAGCAGTATGACAGCTACCGGATTTACTTCAATGTACAATCAGTGTACTTGCATTTGGAGAAAATTATGCCTAATGAGCAGTACAAGAAACAAGTTCTGTGCACAAGTCTTTGTTTCCCCCTCTTACACCACCTGCTTTGGAATTTTATTTGAAGGAAGACTGCAGCAGCAGAAATTCCACGGAATCATTTGTGAAGTGAATAATTTGTGCTGAATGTTAGACAACTGCAGTTATCTGTATCAGCTATCACCAGAGCAAATCTGGTAAGCAAGGCAGTGAGATCTGTCCCAAGTCATAATCTGGAGACTGCTTATTTGACTGTCTGAAAGAAGTGACCTTCTAATGACAGCTAGGGAAAGGCAAAAATTTGTGTTCAACAGAGTTGAAGAGTTTTGAGCTCCTCCGGAAAACACACAGATCTCAGAAGTGTTTGGATCACCACAGAAGGAACAACCAAAACACAATCTATAACATAATTTTTATGTATGATTAACAATTTAATCAGAACAGTTTCTAACTCTTTCTGAATACCAAGGGGAGCCTGCTTACAAGCACCCTGCAACCAAACTGGCAGTGTCACACATACTGCTTGTCCCAAAGGACTCAGCCCTGGCCTTTTTTCCTGCTGCCAGCTGGATCTCTAAAACTGATGCCTGATGTTAAATGCCTTTCAAATTTCAAACCCTTTGAAGGCTGGGAACCCACACAAGGTGTACAGAGCACAGTATCATAACCTTTGCATATTAAATGCTTGGGTCTACCCACCTCAGGCTGCTAACTCAATTGGCCAGAAATGCCAAGAAATTCTGATATCTAGCTTCATTTAGACTCAGTTTTAGTTTGTTCATTTATCACATTTATTTTCTAAACTGCTAAAGTGCAGCAGACTGACTCATTCTATACAGGAAAATGAAAAAATTTTCTGGATCTTGTGTATGAGAAAAGTTTTTTGTGTTAAGACAAATAACCCTTTCTTAATTAAAGCACAAGTTAGCACAAAATGTATGCCAGGAACCTGTATATGTGCTGTCTGGCTCCCTGCTGCTGCATTCCAGTGTGCCTTCAGTTTCAAGAAAGATGGGTGCATTTTCTGGGGTCTGGAGGTTTTTTTTGTTTTGGATTGTTTTGTTTTTTTTCTTTTTTTCTCTTCTGCCAATAACACAGCAACATGACCTCTCCATGACAGCAGGATGAGAAACTCACTTGTAAGTGCTGCAAACTGGCTGAGTCCACAGCGAACATGAGCAACACGGATGTCCGGGCTGAAGTCTGACCAGCCAAAAAGGCTGGGTGGGATCATCTCTGGCACTGCTGTCTCTATTAGGTTTGGTCCTTTCCCAAGAATTCCATATCCCCAGACAAAAACATTTCCTTCTTCTGTATTACAATAAGAACACATTCTGTAAGAAAGTCTGTGCTTGTGAAATTCATGCTACAACCAAGAGCTAATCAGAAACCAAGGGGTATTTTCCTTTCTTCCAGCTCAGTCTAACACTTTTTGATTATTTAAAATCTGCAAATAATGCACTCCCATCCAAATGCCTCAGTCTTTTCCTAAGTTGTGCAATCAAATCAAGCCCCCTAGGCAGAACTTTCATGGGGAAATAATGCCAACACAAAAGTGAGCTGGATAAAATACTTCAGCTTACTGACTGATGGGACAGAGGTGAGAGTTTATTATCATGGCTTTCTTCTTAGATGCATGCCCAAACCAGCAACTGGATGTCACTCTGCCTGGCATTCTGCCTTAAGCTGGGTGCCTGGGAAAGGCAACAGTTGGACAGCATAAGAAAGAGTAAGTTTCTATGCGAGCCAGCTCTGCTCCCTTCATATTAGAAGCTCTGATCATCACAATACCCCCATTCTAAATATGAACATCTTCATTGAGACAATCCTTCAAGAAAGTAACACAATCCCCTCCCTCATTCCTTCAGCAGCAACCCTCCAGCTATGCTCCCCAGACAGTGACAGTCCAAAGAACAGTCACTAAGGACCTGCTGCACAGTTTCACTGTTCTCAGAACTCTTCTTTCCATCCTAGTTTCCATCATTATTTATAAACATGTCAGATGCATATGGAGTCTGAAGGGTTATACTTTTTTTCAAGTGTTGCCTTACTTCCTCCCTATATCCACACTCATTTTAGTCCATACTCAGTACAACCAGTAGAAGAGATCAGAAGAGCAAACAGCTGCCTTGCTCTAGTCTGCAGAGCACTCACAACAGCACTCACTGGAAGCAATGCTCTGCACTAGTGAAAACAACTCCTCCAGTACATTCCTTAATTTCTCAGTCTCCCAGCTTTTTCCTCATAACATACAGTATTTCCCTGTTTCCAGAAAACAAGATATTTGTTTCATAATGTTACAATCCATCTACTATCCAGCCTTGCACCAAAGTGAATGATTCTAGAAGTGAACTCACCTGTTAGCACAATGTTGCCAGTCCCTCCACAGGCAGCCTCCTTTACCTTCCCAATCTTGAATGGCAAATGCCTGGGAACATTCACCTGTACAAGATTGCAGAAGAGTTGTTAGAGACAAGGTAAACTGCAAATTAGACATACATTTTAACTTGCTCTCTAGTTCTGGTTTGAGCTTACATACATTGGATTCCTGATACAACCTTTACTGCCTGAATAATAAAATGAATTCAAGTCCCAAAATGTAAAAAAATCTACACGAAATTCATTAAGGTGAGGACAAGGTGGAAAAAGACACCTGCTGGAAAGCTTACATGCACGGCAACAAGGCTGAGAATGACTAATAACTGCTTCTTATCTCTGGCTTTTAAAGTCAGACACAATGGGGAGGCCCATAGCTGAGCATGTCTTCAAGTCTTCACACTGGATTAGATCACTGAAATTCAGTCTGCAGTGGCATTTTTAACATACTAGGGAAAAATTACTTACAGAAAATTGCACTTATTTGGTACAGTCCAACACAACATACAACATAGCTTGACATATGTGAAGAGCAATCTTCAATTTCTTATCTCTGCCATTCCACACTTTGGACTGCATCTATATTTTAGCTCAGACTCTCATTTTTTCAGGCTCTTATTCATTTTTCAGACTCTCATTAATCCATTTCAGATGCCACAGACCTCCACTGCACATCCAGCCAGGGAAAGTGCTCCACTGCATAACGTGATCTTTGTCCTCGGGCCTTATGGGTCTCAGCATTTAGCCCTATATTAAGGTTACACCAGGACAGGCACAGGAAACAAAGCTTTCTAAAATTTTGCTAAAGCTATTCTAATACAATTGTCTGCTCTCAGCCTTCTGCCAAGAGTACCTTGATTAGTTTCCTGACTCCATTTCCTAAAATAGCTGTAACATGAGACAAACAGCCTAAATTACCTCAGTAGTAAAATGCCTAGTGTGAAGACAGCACTCTACCAATGCCCCATGTAAGTTTGCTCAAAAAACCCTTCTATCTGTGAGACACTGAATTTGTTTAGGACTCAGTTAATAAACCCACTAAGGATGTCCATGAAAAATTCACCAGCAAACAAGGCTGACTGAAAGGGACTTCCAAGGGCTATCTGGACCAGCACGATGCTCTTAGTAGTATTACTTGAAATCCTAGATTAGCCAGACAAAAAACTAATTCCTGTCCTGAAATTAGCAAAAACACTTGAGCTGGGTCTCAGCTTGGTGCAAAGTCCATGGGACAGAGAAAGAAGAACATGGAGGTCTTAGACCAACAAAATGGGGTGAGGTGACAGAAACCTTTGCCTACCAAAGCAAGGAAATACATTTCTCCCTAAAGCTACACAAACATGTCAGACAGGTTGGTTTTGTAAACTTATGTAAAAGCAGCCTGCTAGTGGTGTTTGTATCTGTTGTCAAAAGAACCCAAAACAGGGAGAAACATGTAATTTTTAACTCTGTGCCCAGCAGCTCAACTGAAACACATAAAAACACATCCTCGGGTCAACTGACCTGTGTGGTTTCTGTGACAGAGGCCAACTGCAAATATTCTGAATTTCCCCAACCAAAGACATCTCCTTCATCTGAAACAGCCAGACAACAGTCCCCATAGGAAGAGACCTGGATAATGTTTACTCCAGCAATGTCACCATGCAGCTTAGTAGGAACACTGGTGATGTTATAGTGTCCAAGACCTGAAAGGAAAAAAAAGTAGAGATTATGAAGAATTTTTTTCCAGATGCACTTTTAATGCCTGCATAGGACCATTTTTGTCATGCTGTAACAAAACCACCCTTCCTCTGAAATAAATACTTCTGTCCATACTGCTTACTGTCCACCAGCTGTAACAGGCAAGCAGCCACAAACACTACTTCCACTAGCCAAAGCCACCTCTCTGGAGTACACAACAACTTTATACAATCACACCCTGAAGAGTCTCATATCTCTTGCCTGGATGGACCAAAGTGTTCAAAGAACAATAACCAAGCCAGGCAGATATCCCAAGAGGGATGAAGTTTCACAAACTGGCTGCATCCTGTCTTCTGCAAGGACAGCCACGAGTGATAGCACACTGCTATCAGTTAGACAACAGGAGGGGAAATGGCGAAAGAGGCTGGGAAGCAAACACTTTCCATGACAAATTGCTGCTGGAAAAGAGACCAGAATGTAGATGACAGCTGGGTTATGCTATATTGGCACAAAAGAATCATGGGAATAACTCGGTTTTGGGAGTAGCAAAGCAAATAAACAGTAGGAACGACTGTGAGGAGGAAGTCCTCTGCAGCAAAACCACCACAAAAAGGGCCTGCCCAAGGATCCCATGCTAAAACATGCAACAGTCAGTTCAAAAGAGCAGAACAGACCCCAAAACAAGAATCAGAAAGGAAAAGCCTCCACCAAATCGAAGAGCAAAGCTGCCCATGTCACTTCCACATCCCCTCAGAAGTTTTTAACAGCAGACAGATTCCCCTCTGACTGCATGCTTGGATTGTCAGGGCAGCATCCTAAAGGTCCTCAAAAAATGAACTGGATTGTCTTGGTTTGGTTACACAAGAGTACTGAAAACATCTACACACAACTGGAAACATTAGCAGCCCCTTTCTGTCCATGCATGCATGAAAAATGCACATCACAACTTCTCAATTAGTACAGCTTGCTGTATCAATCAATTCCCTGAAAAGCAAGCTGAGCTGAGTTCTTACCTGTTTGTCCATCAGCTCCCCATCCACATGCATAGACTGTACCTTTCTTGGTTCTAAACAGACTGTGGTCCTGCCCACACACAACCTGCACATAGACAAGAAGTCAGAGTTAGTCAGGAAAGGTCACATGTTCAGACTCGATTTAGTGAAGCATTACTGACAGATAAATTGAGCAATGATTCTCTATGATGTCCATCAGTTCAGATTTTGACCTTTTTTTCCTGATCACATGGCTCTCAAGAAAGGGAAGGCCAAGAACCACAAGATACAACACAAAAAACAGCAGAATTTTCTTTATGGAAAGTGATGCAGCAGTTGAATTTTTCTAAGATCCAAAACAAGAAAAGAAAGCTTGAATCAGCAGTACAACACAATAAAAGCAGCAAAGAGGAAATAAGAGCTCTCCCTTCACAGGATGCTAACCACATGATTCTTGATGCCAGCTACAAACTGCTATGGATTCTTTGCCATGTAAGTGCTCTAGGCACACAGCTGTTCTCCAACCCATATTTATGCTGAACTAGCCATCATGTCTGCCACAGGCCTGGCATGAATTAAAGCCAAGGTAAAAGCCATTCAAAAGCAGACATTAAAAATTAAACAAAGATTAAAGGGATTTAATCAACAAGAGAGTGACTACCAATATTAAGCACATAACTGCAGTTATCAAAGTACAAACAAGGACCAAGTACTCAACCCCCTTGAAAAAAAACAGAACCATGGAAAGTCCAAACAGAAGTTTTACAAGCCTAATTCAAAACAGTTTTAGGATTGAACCACAACACAGTCTCATCAGATGGGTGTAAATGAATGACCCTTCCTTGGAACAGGGGCACAGACATACCAACAAACTGCTCCTGTGCCTGGGAATACTGCAGCCATGGCAGGAGTTTCTGCTGCCCTGCAGTCCCTTGCTCTCCCAGGAACCTGACCTAGTGCTGGCTAGTCTAAGTGGATGGTTTCACAGCTCATTTCTGAAAAGGCAAAGACAAAATTTAAACTCCTAAGCAATGAAAAAGTGACAAAAGGGATCAAGAAATCACAAAAGGAAGAGAGTAGGGGAGTGGAGAGCCCAGAAGCAGACACAGTATCCTGAGTGTGGTTGAGCAGAAAAGAATCATCTCCTTGAGCTGCAGGTAACACTCCTCCTCATGTAGCCTTCTCTACAGCAAGGCACATTGCTGGGTCATTGTCAGCCTGGTGTATTCTAGGGCCTATTCTGCACAGCTGCCTCCCAGACAGTCACCCCTAGGCCATGGTGGTGTCTGAAACTGTTCTTCACCAGCAACAGGACTTGGCCATTTCCACTGCTGAAATTAAAGAGGTTCATGTAGGCCTATTTCTCCAGCCTCTGGATGGCAGCACCACCCTCTGCTTTATCAGTCACTCCTCAGAGCTCTATGTCATCTGCTACCTGCTGAAGGAACACTGTGTGACCCAGATCACTAGTGAAAATGTAAACAGGACTGGACCCCAGATCCTTGGGGTACTGCACTTGTTACTGGTTTCAACTCTGCTTTGAGGCAATGACTGCCACCCTCCCTGAGCCTGGCTGTTCAGCTGGCTTCCAATTCATTTTCAGGATTGAGTTCAGATGATTCTCTTACCTGGACAACTCTGCTGTCAAATTCCTTCAGCTGGTGAATGAGATGGCTTCCACTGGACATCAAACAACCACCAAGAAGAGAAAAGGCAACACAGAGGATTTCAGAAGACTGCAAAAAAACACAAAGGTAAACCTGCCTCTACTGAAAGCCACTTTATTACCACAAGTAGAGAAATTTGTTCACATGTAGTTTCACTGCAAAATACCTGCACGAAGAAGGAACCTAAATCTATATTCTCTTATTTAAGAAGTTAAGAACTGTCACTTTTTAAATATAAGCTCTTGTGCCTGGGGGTAGGAGCAACTCTCAAAGACAGTCCCCAGCCTAGAAAGAGCAGAGACACCACATAGTACTGCAGTACCCATACAAACACTACACTTAGCTAGAGATAAACCAGATATCCCAGAGCACAGTGTAGTGCTAACATCCCTGTCGTTTTTTCACAATACCTGGAATTATGAACAATCCAATGACTGACTTCCAGCATCAAGACTAACAAAAGCTACCTAATTACAGCTATTTTCTCAAACTTTACAGACCAAGTGTTGTGGATCACAGAGCAATGAACAAGATTTTTGTTTTGGTCCTACTAGGGAATCAGAAACTCAACATATTCCCACAATTTACTTACTCTATCATAAAGAGCACTTTGAGCATATACTTTGGTGTGACCCACAAAAAACCTTTTGAATGAAAAGCACTACAGACTCAGAGGCAATTACAGCAGAGACTTAACAAGAGGATGCCTCTTTCATAATGAAATGGCACTTCTAACATCCTCAGGAACGGCATATGTACTCTGAGCAGCCAAAGGGAGAAAGCCCAACTACTAACACCAATTGCCTCAAGCAATTTATGAAGGCTGGGTTCTCTCACTATGCCCTGCAAGAATTGTCCCATGCTGACATTCTTTAGTCTCTTGTGAATGTGGTCAGCAGAGTGCTAGTGCCCACCATGAGTTCAAAGTCAGGCTGCTTGTATGACGCCTGCAGCACAAAAGCCTGCTCTCAAACTCTTAATCTTAACTGGCATGCTTATACTACCAGTCCTTTTTCACCTTCAGGCTTTTCTGCAGGGTTGTTTTCATGCAATTATGTTTCCAATATTAAGGAAGTTCAGGATCTTTGAATTCTCACCTGTAAATTTCATCTTCAACAACCTTCCGCCCACACTGTCCGTAAGAATTGTTTCCCATTGTGAAAACTGAAACACAATGATAAAACACACTAGTTTTATTACTGCCCAATCCCCTGAAAGCCTCTCATCCCATTTACAGTGCAAACATCCTGCCTGGGATATAGTTCTAAAGGACAGACGACAAGTTTTTTCAAGCTTTTAGTAAAAGCACAGCCAGAAACCCCTTGACATCATCAGCACAAGCAACACTGTACCTCCTTCACTATCTGTCAGGACCAGGGAATGAGCTCTCCCACAGGACACTTGCAAAACTCGAGTTTGCTGTGGTTTCTCCAGTGGTAATGGAATTGGAGATGGTTCCAAGACATATTCATAGCCCTTAGCTTAAGGAAAAGAGAACAATTTTAAGTCAGTAGCTTCCAAAAAGTAAATTCAACATACATTTGCTGATTCTGTTGTACATTCACAAATTCACTTCTGCTTTGTTATTAAAGCAGATACATTTTGGAAAGCCAAGATACTAACCAAAGAGGCTGACAGGGATTAATCACAGAGGGAAGAAGAAGGTAAAAGCTATGGAGACAGCTGAAGCCAATAATCACTGCCTAAATGAAAGTCCACCACAACTACAGGGTGGATGTTATTAAGGCTTCAGGTGGCAGAATTGTGAAACTGAGGCTTTCACCCACATGTTCAACCACTTCAGTGAATACAACTGGGTTACTAGAGCTTATTATTACACACAAACATTCTGTGCAAAGGGGGATATTGCAAACAAGGAACAAGAGCAACAATCACAAAAATATATGAGAAAAGGTGAACAAAAAAATCTTAGTGCTTCATATTTAAAGAAAAGCAGATTACAGTTACTTTCAGAAATAAGGAATGCAAGAAAGACTAGCTAGGCTAGGTCCATAGCTAGGGCTAGGTCCATAGGGAATAAAACATCTAACGTTTATGAAAAATTACATGCTGTACTTTAAAAAGATTTAGCAACTTGAAGAACACATAATCAGTTACAGTCAACTGGAGGGGGGGAGAGAACAGCAAACCATAAATCAATACTAGGGAAAAGGGTAAGAGGAGATAAAAAGCCTTGATGCCAAAGTCACCATAATAAGTGAAATCAAATCCCAAAGGACCCAAAGCAATATTGCACACAGGCAGCAGTGCTTTACTGGCTCTTGCTGCCTTCAATAAAAATAGAAACTAAAACAACAACCAAAGAAACAACAACAAAAACACCACCAAATATTAAAAAAAAAAAAAAATCTACACAAGGTCTGTTGCAATAAGACACTACTGGACGTGAGGACAGGCAGCACAACAGGCAACTTGCCAATGCTGGGCATCTGCCATGCAACAGAACAGGAATTTAAAGACAACCAACTCTCTATCTGCCTAGAAACACCTGGAAGTCACAAAGCAAAATAACCTTTTCCTGCCTCTGTTGCCTCCAGCAGAAAGACACATGCCACTGGGATCTGTAGTAACCATCACTGATAGCTGAGGGGATTTGGAGAAAAGAGACATTGAGGTGGGTAAGGAACAGGGGGATGAGTATGAAATATTAGTAGTTTAGATACAACCACCTAAAAGACAGAAGGCTGCAAATTCCCTCGGAAATGAAGCACCTACAGCAACACAGTGTTGGAAGCAGCAAGTACCAAAGTCAGTCTGTAAAACAGCAATGAGCAACACATCCCAAAGGAAAACTTGTCCGGGGAAACATTAAACATGGAGCAGTAGCAACCCCACTATCTTCACCACATTTTCAACTGATCCTGCCAAACACACTCTCTTACTTAGCAGGGCTTGAACTGCAAAACTATTTAACCTATTTCTGGATTCTCTGACAAAAATAATTTCCAAGTCACATGAAAAACAAGGTAATTGCAAGACACTCCTGAGACATCAGCATGTACAGAACTAAGACCCAGCAAGAGCTGAAACCTTTAAAAGCAGAAGTGAGCAGAAGCTTCTGCAGCCTCTGCATTTTGCAGCTGCTGTTTTAGCACACACTTGCTGTGTGTGCACACTTGTAGAACTATCCAGTGTGCCACCACAAAGCAGCACCATTGCAAACCTCAACATGCTGCAATTTTCTTTTGCTTCTCCACCAAGTTTAATCTGCTGCCCATATCAGACACACCCTGCCTTGATGGATTACAATCTTATACATCATAATGACAAAAACTGATTTTATCATGATTTTCCTCGACTGTTTATGGAGAATGTCTATGCAGTCAGCCATTCTATGAGGAAAGTTTGTGCTTTTCCTGTCTTCAGTGGTAGGTGGCAATGTTCTGCACAAAAATAGTCTTCTTAAATGAGTTTGAGAGCCTGGTGTAAGACAAAATGACTAAACAACATGTTTTTCCTTCAAAATGCAGCCTGCTATTAAAAGTTTAAAAGAAACCCTACAGCTTCACAAAACCCTCATAGACTGTATAAAAAAATCTCTAACTGGGGAGGGAAGGAGGACTAAAGGACTTTAGTTTTTAAGTGCAAAGGCAACAGAAGCGAGCAAACTATGCTGCCAAAATTATATTTATTAACTACACTGCGCTTACTGTCAAATTATAGATTCAAAGCCACAAATTAACCAACCTCACACTTTGCAGAACAGCTACATTCCTATCCAGATGAAACTAATTAAGTGCAGTGTACAGAACAGAGGCACACGTTGACCAATTACAAAGCACACAAAAACACACATAAATTTCAGAAAAAGATTGTTTAGAAAAATAAAGCACAGCCTGGGGCTGCATCAAACCCTCCTGATGTTTTACACAGCTCCAAACACATGGAGATTCCTGTACCACAGGCATGCTGCAGCGTCACCCTGTAAGT
The DNA here is from genome assembly GCA_013397155.1 of Irena cyanogastra. Classification (NCBI taxonomy): domain Eukaryota; kingdom Metazoa; phylum Chordata; class Aves; order Passeriformes; family Irenidae; genus Irena; species Irena cyanogastra. The sequence goes on from VWZV01004684.1 coordinate 298,715, forward strand.
CTTTAAAACACTTAAATACTTACTTTGGTCTCTTCTGCTTCTCTGGAATCCAAGCTGGGAATCCTTGTTGAGCCCCATGCCCCACACTTTGGTGATGTCTCTGGTATTAGAAGCCAGCAGTGTGAATCCATAACCACAGGCAGCAGAGGATATCTTAGAAAGCAGACAAAACCCACACCATTCAGTTAGAAACTGGCTTAGAAAAGCACTCCATGCTACTTGTTCATCAGTATTCATTCTTCATTAAGCCACATTCACATACAGCCCAAAATCATGGCATGTGTGGTACTGCAAAAACTATCAGAGTCTTCTGTGATAAGCACAATGGTGAAAACTTATAAGTTTTGGTTTTGTGTGCACACATCTTAATTTCTGCATTATCTTGGCCCCATTTCACACCACAGAAAGACCTGTTTGCTGACCTACATCAGCAGATAAAAAAAGAAAAAGATAGAAATATTAATAAAATAACATCTTTTATTCTTTTTGACCAAAAAAGCCCAGCGTAAGAGGCACATGAAGCGCAACTGTGGTCACTTGGTTTGTTCGGCCTGGAGAAATGGAGACTGAGGTCAGATCTCTCTGGGGTCTGCAGCTCCAATCTCTGTTCTGGGACCAGGGACAGAAGCTGAGGGCAGCTGTGCCAGGGGAGGTTTAGACTGGAATCAGGAAAAGGTTTTACCCCCAGAGGGTGGCGGGCACTGAACAGGCCCCCCAGGGAATGGTCACAGCCCCAAGGAGCGTTTGGACAACTCTGCAGGTGCAGGGTGGGATTGCTGGGCTGTCCTGCACAAGGACTCCATAATCCTTCTGAGCCCCTTTCAACTCAAGATACTCCATGAACGCTCTGCATCTCCCTGCACTAGACAGCAGAGCACGAGTGAAACACGTAGGCAAGAGAATAACATGACTTTCAACACAAGCTTTCCGTCTGTCAGGTGGGAGCAGCCATGGAGCCACGAAGACGCCCATTTTATGTGGAAAATGCTCTTCACACCCTGGCCTCTCTAATGCCTCTGACGAAATTACAAATACATATTTTCTAAACTAAATGCTGCTGCAGTTAAAACAGCCATCACGCCAAGCAATACCACTATATCGATAAAGAACACTGAACCACGGCACAGCCTTTAAACCCGATCCAGTAACGCCGTCCTCGGTGCTGAGTAAGCCCTGGCCAGGCTCCGGAGGGGCAGACACGTTGGCCCCGCCGGACCGGGCGCACCTTCTCCTCGGTCTCCAGGCGGTACGGCGTGGCTTGGATGCGCCGCGGCTTCTTCCAGCCCGCGTCCGGCTTCACGAAGCTGGGGACGCCGAGGGCACCCGAGAAGCTGAAGCCCCACACGAACACACGGTCCTTGCGCCTGGCCGCCTTCCCCGCGTACTGGAACACCGGGGCAGCCTCCTCGGCCTCCCGCAGCTGGCGGGTGTTGGGCGGCCCCGCCGCCACGCACAAGCCCCTGCAGAGCAGGCGCCGCGCCAGCCCCGCCATGACCGCCCTCAGGCCGCCGCCATCTCCGCTCTCTCGCACACGCGCGCCCGCGCAGCGTCACCTCCCCTGCGCGCATGCGCCTGGCCGCACGCCTCTCTTAAAGGGGCCACACCTCCCTCTGAGGGGAGCGTCCGCACCCGCCCAGACCCTGAGCTACAGCCAGGGCTGAACCTACACCCCGACCTGGACCTACATCTAAACACACCTCCAGACCCCAATGTGGACTTAGACCCAGTTCCAAACAAATATCAAAACGGAAACTCAAACCCAAACCGAGACCCAAAGCCAGCCCCGTCCGGCACAGCCATGCCCGGGCTGGCTGTGGCGGTAACCAAAGGCAGCCGTCCCACCGCACTCCGTGTGGGAAGCAGCCCTGTCTCAACATTGAGCCCTCACTTTCCTCTCGGGAGCCCAGCAGCCACCTTCCAGGAGGAAGCTGCTGTCCTTTCATCCCCCAATTAAATTCCTCACTGCCAGCATCTTTTACAAAAGTCCCTTGCCCGATATCAACCGGGAGGAACGCCTTTCCTGCCGCCATGCCCACACTGCTCCTCAGGGTCCATCAAGTGTCTCTTCTTTATTGATGAAAACCGCAAAAGTAATTCAAAATACAAAGAGGTAATAGAAGGGCATCTAGAGATGAGGACTTGGTGCTTATAAGGAGCTGGTAGAGCAGGGCTGGTCCCTCCTCAAAGTGCTATCAGGACACCTTGGGCTGGCTGAGATGGAGGCTGAGGATGGGCACTGGGCTGGGCTGATACGGCCACAGCCTCCCTGGCCTGTGGTGGCTGCCAGAACCACCTGGATCCCTGGTCCGGCTCCGAGCCCTAGCTGCACAGGCGCTGGAGGAGATGAAGTTTTGGGTGGCTGGTGTGGGGGCTCAGAGGATCCTCACAGGATCTTCCTCCATGTGCTCTCAGTGCAGCGGTTCAGGATGAGGTCTTTGCTGGGACGGGGAGGAACAGCAGGTTGAGCCTTGGGCTTGTTGTCCTCTGGCTCATTTTTCTCAACTGCAAGTAAAAAAGATGGGTCAGAGCTCTCCACCACACACCACCCTCATGAACATCCAGCAGCTTCCTACATAACGGCCACCAAACCTCCTGCCTCTCCTCCTGTCTCTGCTGCATGTAGTGGTCATGGTGTCAGGATGTGCCCACCAGTGCCCACTGGGAACTGTGCTCAGGGAAAGCCTGTCTTTAGGTCTGCATGAGGTCTGCCTGTCTTTAGCTCTGGGAAGACCACAGATACTGCATGGGCACTAGCAGATCTAAAGGGTATACTTCAATGTCTACCTGTCTCCTTCTTCATGAAGAGACGCTTTTTGCAAGGCCTGAACTGGTAGGACAAGATGGAGTGGCTTCACACTGTCAGAGGCCAAGGTTAGATTAAATATTAGGAAAAAATTCTTTCCTGTAAAGGTGTGGATGTGACAGCCTGGTCAGAGAGTGAGAAAACTAGTGAAGTTTTCCCAGAATCGGCTTGTGAGACTCTTAAGGAGTTGAATTAAACAATGATAACTTGTTATTATAAACAATCTGCAGGTGCTGTTTTCCTACTTTCTGTTTTCCTGTTTTTCTCAAGGATTGTTTATAAGAAAGGCATTGTGCTAATTAGCCAATCAGGTGAAATGTGTTGATTAATTGACCAATCTGGTTCAGTGTATAAAAATCAAACAATGTATAAAAAGAGAGAATTCCAAGTAAAGTGAGAGGTTGTGCAAACCAGCCTTCTGGTGAGTTGGTGTTGTTCCTTACTACAACAGGGACATGACGGTAGTGAGGCACAGGTTGCCCAAAGAAACTGTGTCTGCCCTGTGCCTGGAAGTGTTCAAGGCTAGATTGGATGAGGCTTGGAGAAACCTGATCAAGTGGAAGCTTAGAACGAATTGGTCTTTAAGGTCCCTTCCTACCAAAACCGAATTCTGTAATTTTATGATTCTTCATGTGACACTTCTTCTGGGGCTCTGCTGACAGCTAACATACATGGCCATTGCTAATGGCAGCATGGGGGAGGTTAGGTGCACAAAGGAAAGCACAGGTCCCAGATGTGGGCTGGCCTCCTTCCAGGACCATATTCTGCTCTGTCTGACCTATAGCCAGGGGGAGGAAAACTCATTGAAAGAAACATGTCCCTGCACAGACTTTCCCTATAGGAAAAGGGCAAATGGGCATGGTGTGACCTCAGTGTGCCATCCTGCTCCAGCTGCCAGCACTGGTGGGGGGTATGGCTCATGCCTGCAGGATTCCAGTTCCATTGAGACTTACTGATGACATTGGCCTTGTGGGAATTTTCCCGCATGTTCCGCTTGTTCTGGATGTACTTCCTGCTGTTCCTCCTGTAGGTCTCCTGGCTGATGTGCTTCCGGCCCTGCTTGTGGATGCTCTTCGCATTTCGGATGGTGGATCTGCAAGGAGGGAGAAACAAAACTTTCAGTTTTCGTGCTGGCAGCTCTCACACCACACACTTCCTTTCCCCACACTTCCTCCTCTGCTTCACCCAAACCCCAATTTCTGCTTTTGGGTTTTGCCTGGTGGATGCCAGCTGTTGAGGGCAGCCATCAGTGAGACACAATCTATGACATGTTCGTCAAACAAACGCTGAAGGGTGAACCCTGAGCACAAGTCTGGAAAGTAATGATAGGGATTGGTGAAGAAGATTGGGTGTAAGGCTGGAAGGATGAGATGGGCATGAGGTTTATCCAAAAAAGGCCCAGAAGTGATCTATAGCTCTTTGATGAATGGACATACAGCACCTATCCTGGCCACAAAACTGAGGTCCCTGGTGTGGGCTTGGCACAGCTCCCCAAGGCTCAAGGGTCAGATACAGGGGAATGGAGTATGGGGCATGTGTCAGTGTGCACCTGGATGTGGGCTGTTCAACCCACAGGAGAGAAACTACTGAGAGAAGTGAAAGGCTGAGCAGCATGGGGCTGCTACAGGGGAATCCCCAGCACTGGGGACTGTCCCTGGGCAGGCAGACAGAGGCCCCTGCTTTGCCTTCAGTACCATGGCAGGAGTGAGGTGGCTCCTGATGTCCATCCCATGGCATCACCCTCCTGCTCCTCTCAAAGAAATGTGCCTCTCTGCCTTCAGCCCCTTCCTGGTCTGAGCACGTACCATGTCATAGCAAAGCTCTTGCCCAAAACAGATCACCACATTCACAGGGCTTGGCCTGGCTGCCAGTGCCACAAAGGCAGCAGTCACAATTGCAGGGGCACAAGCCACTCTCCTTGGAAAAGGCCACCTCATCTCCCCCAAGGCTACCAGCAAGCATCACTGTGTTCAAATAGGGGGATCTGGACCATTTTACACTGTCTCACACTCAATCCATGCTCCAGAAAACTGGATTTGGAGAGATTTTTCTGCAAGATGACATGTCATCTTGCAGAAAAAAAGAGATAGCAGCAAGTTCTGCCTTTTTAGCCATTCTCTTTGCACTGGAATTCATGAGTTATTATTGATTTTTATCTTTTTAATAAAAATAAAATCCCTTGCATTAGCTCAAATCCTCCCATTAGATTGGGCCACTTGGCAGCTCCATTTAGTCAAATCTTCCCTTGCCTCTGAAAGATTCAGTGCATACACTTAGGAAGCAAGAAAATGGCCAATTTGAAAATTAAACAAGATTAGCCCAGAAAAGAAACTTTGCAGAAGGACAAGGAGAAATACACCTGATGGGTGGACCTTTTTGAGCCCTGCATCAGTGCTGGGGTGCCTGTGGTAGCTGGGGAGCTGGTGGGAGCACAGAGCTGGTGGGAGGACAGCCCTGGTCTGTCTGTGCCCTGCTTGCATTTCTCCAGGCAGTTCCTCACTGTCAGGGCAAGCAGGTGACACCACAACATTCTATGTGGTTTAATGCCATCTCCCTCAAGGAAGAGGCAGATGTTCTTCTGCCCTCTACACAGGGCTTCTCTTACCTCCGTGGAGGAGCACCCCGGTTCCTCAGCTCACTCTTTGCAGAGGTGTTCACCTCCCCAGCTTTCTGCAGGTACATGGAGGGGTAATAACCTGTGGTTTCATCCGTCCTGCAGTGCAACACAAAGCAACATCACTTTCAGTCGTGGCTCTGCAACCACCTCCTCAGTCCAGGAGAGAGATTTGATCATTCTTGTGGGTGGTCACAGAGTCCCAGAATGGATTGGTTAGAAGGGACCTTAAAGGACATCATTCCAACCCCCTGCCACAGGCAGGGACACATTCCCCTAGAACAGGTTATTCCAAGCCCTGTCCAACCTGGCTTTGAACTCTTCCAACTCAGGACATTCCATGAGTCATGGTTCATGCCTGTCCCTTGCTGGTGCCATGTGGGTTACCTCTAATGTTCCTTGCAGCTGGGATGAAAGTTGAGGTTTTGCAAAGCAAAATGTGCCAGAACTATTAGAGGCAAAATAACAGATACATGTTTTTTTACCATCTGCCTCCTTCTTGGATATTTCTGAAGCAGAGGAATCTCCAGCTGCAAGGTTTAATATTTGGCAAAGAACAGACTCTGAGAAGCAGCCCTGCAAAAGGCGGTGCTGGGCAGTGGCACCAAAGATGCCATGGCTTTCAGAGCCCTGATGTGGAGAACCATGGATGCTCCCTTCCCTCTGCCTGAGTGCTGCTCACCTGACCCGTTCATGGCATTTCTCACCTGATGACCCACCAGCCATCAAGGAGCTTGTGGATGACTTCAATGGTATCACCCTCCTTGAGGGTCAGCTCATCCTCTTCCACAGCAGTGTAGCTCTTCTGGACCACATATGCTTCACCTACACATGAAATGGGGATGGTGGATCATGTGCTGACACCTCAGGGATGGGGGCTCAACCTCCCCAGCCACTGAGGACACTGTCAGAGCATTAGGACACACCCTACATTTTAGGCAAGACTCAGGGTGCTTCAGGTTTTAGACTTCCCCCAGTCTTGTCATTGCCCATGGCTCATCCCGGCCCTTTCACCATCTCTCCAGAAGAAAGCTTTTGGGTGCAAGCAGAGGAAGCACACCTATCTCTGCTCAAAAGTGTGTTCAGAATTTGGGTGGTGAAATAAAGCAGAAGGAAGTGTTGTGCTAATAGAGTCTTTTCCAGTGTTGTGAAATCCACAAAGCTGAAGCCTGTTGAGCAATTGGCACAAGTCTGGAAGATCCTCCCTCTCCATGTGATAAAGCCCTGCTGTCATGGCAGGGCAATGCAGAGAGCAGGGAGCAGGGCCAGGCCCTCATAAGGACAGCACAGAGGTGAAGCCCTGTGAACACCTGTGCCTGATTTGGATGCTGCACCATGCTGTTCTGCTAACCCAGCACCTCAGCCTGCACCCAGCCAGCTCAGCATGGCCACTGGGGAAAGATCAGCCAAAACACAAATCTAATGCTGAGTTGCAGGTCATGGGAAGCTCCCAAGGTTGACACTGAGGCACTAAGCCGTAAGATTTATCCCTCCTGGCAGTTCCTACAGCAGCATCTCCCTGCCCAGTGATCCTGCTCAGTCTGAATTGCCCAGCTTTGCAGTGACCCATCTCGGTGGAGAGCTGCAGCAGGCTGTGCTCTGACACACACACACCCCTTGGTCACCTTAGCATTTTACCTGCATAGTTAGGCTCCGGCTCTTCAGACTCATCAGGACCATCCAGTGGCTCCAGATAGGCAGCAGGTACCCAGCCTCGTTTATTCTTCAATTGGCAAAACCACCAGCCTGCAAAGAAAGCAACCATGGGCAAGAGCAGAGAGTGTTGTGGGGCCTGGCACCAGGTCTGTCCTGGCCAGGGCAGGTGCAGGCATCTCCGTGTCCTGGACCAAAGGGACAGTGCTGGGGCCAGTCTCTGTGGACATGGTGCAACCAGAGAACTTGACCAGTTCATCTTGCTCCTGCTGGGCAGGAAGCCTCACAGGCTGAGGCATGGCCAGGATGTTGCACAGTTTTCTAGAAGTGCCCCTCACCCTCCAGCCTTCACTGCCATAACTAGCTCACATGCTGTGTTTGGACACAAGATGCAAGGGCAGTACTCATTCCTGCTGAAATTGTGGCAGAGAGTGGGCTGGCACTCAGGGGCTCTCCAGGGGGATGGACACAAACCATTCTCGCTCTTCTCCACGACATCCACCATGTCCCCAGCTTTGAGAGCCATCTCAGATGTGGAGCTCTTCTCATAGTCAGCGATGGCTCGGTATGTTTGCAGGACAATGGGGCCCGTGATGTCTGCAGGAGAGAAGTGACAGATGTTCCCTCCTCCAGCCCCCAACCCAGAAACACTCTATTTCAGGCAGACCAAAAGCAGCCCCAGGACAGCCCAAAGTGCCCCCCCAGCCTCTTTCAGCCCTAAACCAGCTGGATTTCAGGACAATTGCTCATTCCCTTTAAGGATTTGGCTTCCCCACAGCTGCAGCTCTGGCATAGCAACCATCCCCTTGGTGAGGGTATATGTCATGGAATGACAACCTCTCTCCCCAGCAGGCTTTGCTGCTGCTGAGGCAGCAACTTGCAGCCCTCTGAGACCTCTTACCAGTGAGGTTTTTCTTGGAATCCTTTGGCAGGAGGAAGACCTCAGGCTTCTTGATCCTAGACAGGTCAGAGCAAAGGCAGCTCAATGCCAACCAGCCCTATCCATCAGCACCCTCCCTGCAGACTACTGCCAGTATCCAAGGCCAGGAATGCAGGATTTCCCTCAAAAGTGCAGGCAGCTGGACTCACTGGCTGTCTGTGACAGGGTTCATGTCGTCGTGACGGACCTTGAAGAAGTTGACCACGTGCAGGCACCGGGAGATCTTGTGGGGTAGGTTGACCAGTGTGTAGCAGTACTCTGCCAGTGTGCCCTGCCTGTTCTCAGTTGAGCGCTGCCCATCAAACCACTTTGGGGCTGGGGGAGAGGAAAAAGGGCTCAGAAAAAGCAGACAGAATACCTTGTTTTTAATGCTTTCCCAAGCACACTGCTCTGAATCATTAATTTTGCCCTGCAAAACAAGTGGGTCTGGCCCCAAGGTGCTGCATTGTGCCAATAAGGTGAAACTTTGTGGGAGCACAGCTCATGCAAGCCCAGAAATGATCCTGTTTGACCCTATTTCAGTTTTAGGGTAACTCCTACATGTGTGGTCAGACTAAGCCCAGCTGCTGGGCCACAAATAGAGCAGATGCACCAGGGCACCAGAAGGGGCTCAGGGGACCAGCCTGCAGTCAGGGGAGACATGTTTATCCTCCCATCCCTCTGGTTATGGTGTTCTTGACTCCAGAGCTATAAATACTGCTGGCCATCCCGACCCCGAGTAGTGTTGAACCACATGATGGGAGGTGCTTTTGTGTGGTCAGTGGCACCCCATGCCCCCCCAGCAGTCTGACACCTGTCTGGTCCCCAGTGCTCTCAGTTCCCCAGATGGAATAAGGATGCTTTGAACAGCCCCAGCATGGCTGGGGACAGCATGATGGAACAGGCCCAGCATGGTGGCTCGTGTTACTCCAGCTGCAGTAGAGCCCCCCAGACTGGCACCCACACTGCTGCACAGTGCAGGCTTACTCCTCCTCCAGAGACGTCGACCACAACTGCAGCTCTTTTTCAGACTCCCTTCTGCCTCCTTCAAAGCAGGAAATTAAATAAAATGGGGAAGTTTTCTGACATGCACCTTGCTTGGAGACAAAGGGTCAGCTGTTTGGATCAGGAGTTCATTCTCTGCCACTAAAGATATATTGCACTGTTTCCTTTTACAAAGTATCTGTGTTGCCATAAGAGCACTAAGCCAACACCAGTGATGGTGTCACCAACAGAGGGCTCAGCTCAGCTCCACTCAGTTCAGCCTCCCCAAAGCCAGACACCTTGCACCAGCCAGGGGTCATAGAGCTCACAGCTGATTCTTCTGGACGTGCCTCTGGGGTGCCTTCAGAGAGGAAGGACAGGGTCTGCAGGGCTGCTGAGTGTTGGGAAGAACTGCTGCCACTGCTCAGATCTTTCTGGGGTTTTGATTTCAAGCCTGGTGTACAGGAAATACTGCACCACACACCTGTCTGGGAGGCAGCCAGCACAGCTCAACCCACTAGGGAATTTCCCAGCTAGCTGCAATTTCTATTCACCCCCCAGCCACGGTGCTTGCCCCTCACCTGGCAAGTGCGGGATGATCCGGTTCTCTACGTTGATGTCCCCGGATTCAATGGGGAACATCTCCTTCAGCGCTTTCTGCAGAGCAGAGCCAGGCACAGCAGTGAGGACAGCACCAGGGGAACACTGTGACACCCACTCCTCTGCCCCTAGCTTGGCTCCTTTCCTGGTGCTCGCCCTGCTGCCACTAGCATGTTTTGGCTGGATCCTGCACCTCAGCACTCAGTGCCCAGGGACACAGAGCCAATGGCTCCCACCTTCAAGGGGCAAAAGAGATCGAAGAACTGGATCCAGGAGCCTCTTTTGAACTAGGTTTGCTTTGAGGCAATTTCAGATGGCATTCACCCTCCCTTTTCCCCACCCTGAGCCCGTGTGCCCCGGGAGCACTCACATGGAACTCATAGATCTCCGTAAAGCGGCGGTAGACGACCTTTTCAGAGAGGTCATTCCACTTCACCAGGAACGTGTAGACCTGAGGAGCAAAGCAGAGGCTGCAGTTTTGCAGGCAAGTGGGACACCACACCCCACTGTGCCCAGGGAGCCCTGTAGATGGTCCAGTTTCAGATAAAATTGAATGTTTTCCTTCCACCGTCCCAGTGCAAGTAGCTCTGCCTTGCCAGCAAATAAACTGGGCACTAGGGGAGTTGGAAAGGACAGAGAGGGGACAGAAACCTGCAGGTGGGTGGGAAACAAAGAGGGAAAAGCCCTTTCCAAATCTGCAAAGTAACCAATGGCTTCCAAAGGAGGTGCCCAAAGTCTTGTATGTTCAGGACATTTTAGTCTCTGGCTGCCTGCAGCTCATGTTATCAGCCATGACCCCCTTAAAAGGAAGCATTTAGGCCCTAGTCACATTTATCTGAGGAAATTTGTTGGCCAGGCTTTATACCCTGGCCAGTCCTCAGTCCTCACATGCCAGAACGCTGCTCAGTACTCACATAGTGCTGGCTGGGGAAAAACCTTTTCTCGTAGCCCAGCAGTTCGATGTGCCGGATGAAGGCGTCCCCCATTGCTGCTCCTGCCCGCAGTGCTCTGCTCCGGTCCCTGCTCCAGCCTGTCTGGGTGCTGTCACCTCCCCTCTGCCCTCGCTCAGCTCTGCTCCGTCCTAAAGCCCCGGGGAAGCGGAACTGCCGCTGCAATCGCGCCCGTAATTGTTTACTGGCTGTGGTTTGTACCGAATCGGTGTTTCCCAGCCCAGCCCCTCCAGTACCTCCAGGACTGGGGAGGAGGTGAGCTGGGAGGCCTCGGGGATAACCTGGAGGGACTTCTGGGATCAGAGGACAGGGAAGGGTGAGGGCCAGGCTGGCTGCCCTGATACCCAAAGGACTCCTCTGACTGCTGATGCTGCCCCGTGACGGCACAGGGAGCTGCGGCAGAGGGTCAAGGACAGGTGCCTTGGATATGACAGCCAGAGGTGCCTTCACTGTCTCTATCAGAGCTGGAACGGCTGAATGAAGCATGTGATGCACTCCCTGAGCCCCAGGAATGGCAGTACTGTCTTCTGAGTGTGTGGGAATGGCAGGAGGGGAATCTGGGGCACAGCAGATCCAGGATGGGGCAGCCACAGGCTCAGTCTGTAAGAGCTCCCCCTCTTGCATCACTATTTCCCTTCAGTCACTTGCGGCTTCCCCAAAATCTGCCACCAAAAGGTTCCCTTGAGGAGCCCCCAAGGACCTGAGCCAGTCCCAGCCCTGCTCACCACCGTACCTGGGCATGGGGCTGAATGGGAGGGGACCCCAGGCACAGGGAAACCTCAGAGTGGGCTGGAGACAGACCCTTGTGTCCTGCTGGGAGAGCAGGAGAGTCCCTTGCTAAGCCACTGTGAAATGCCAGTGCACCAGCTACATTCATGTCCTCCTCCTCCTCCATCCTCAGCCAGGAGCAGAAAGACCTGAAGGGATGTGAGAGCTGCAGGGATCAATTCCACACTGCTTGCCAGCAAAGGTGTGCCCACCAAGGGCACCCTCAATTACAATGGGCACCAGAGGTGGGCAGTCACCTGACAGAGCCAGGCCCTGCTCTCCACAGGATCCTTGGAGAAGCCCAGCTCCAGCCAGCTCTGAATGCTCGGCTCCATCCCCTCTGGAAACCTGTGCCCGAGTGCAGCCAATGTCCCCAGCAGGGCAGCTCCTTTCCATGAGCTGAGTGTTTGAGCAAACCCAGCCCCACCCTCAGCCAGGAGCAGAGATCCCTCAGGCAGAGGCAGCAGCCCTGACCCTGGCAGGCAGCAGCCCCAAACCACAACAGAGCTGACAGGGGCTCTCCCCACTGACCAGCAGCTGCAAACCCTGGCACAGGATCAGCCCAATGCCCTTGTAAAGACAAAAGCTTGCTCTGTCTGCATTAAAAACATCAAATACTAAGCATAGCCCCCCCTGGAACTTGGGTGTGGTACTTGCAGCTGTGCAATAGTAAATGGTCATTTACTTTTGGTTTCTTATTATTTTAACAGGGGGACTTCCCTATATGCAAGGCAGAATTATACAACCACAGATTTTAAAAAAGATCCATCCAGGGCTGTTTGGATTCTGCTCTGTTAGTCACCAGATAACTGCTGCTTATGCAGAACACCATAAACCTTGTCATAACAGCTAATTTCATAATTACAATTGTTTGTACTAAATTTAAAACTGCATTACAGACAGTACATTACTGGAAATCACTTAATTCACATGTTTCTTCCTGTTTCATCATTCCTCATCTTGTGATGTGAGAAATGAGAGGTTTTAGATGCCACTGTCCATGAAGGATTAGTTCACAGTGAAACACCCACCTGTAACTCTGTGTGATACGCTGCTGAGTGTTCCATCAAATGTCTCACGGCTAATACGTGTCAAGAAGCAAGATTTTAGAAGAAAATTCTCGGAAGAGGAACATCCCATCTGAACAAGCCAAGTTCTGTTGGTTTTGCACCGTCTGGTTCTTTGTGGTAGGGGGGCTACGGAGGTGGCTTCTGTGAGAAGCTGCTTGAAGCTGGCAGATGTCTGGCAGAGCCAATCCCTTCAGATGGCTCTGAAGATGGACATGCTGCTGGCCAAGCCTGGGCCAATTAGAGATAATGGTAACACCTCTGTGATAACAGATTTAAGAAAAAAATCAAAACAGAGTCAGGCACGCACAGTTTTTCCTAGCCAGAGAAGAAGAGAAGGAGGTGAGAATATGTGAGGGAAAACAACCTGGAGACACCAGGGTCAGTGGGGAAGGAGGGGGAGGAGGTGCTCCAGGTGCCAGAGCAGAGATTCCTCTGCAGGCCAAGGTGAGGACCATGGTGAAGCAGCCGTGCCCCTGCAGCCCCTGGGGTCCACGGGNTGAAGCAGCCGTGCCCCTGCAGCCCCTGGGATCCACGGGAGATGCAGAGATCCACTCACAGCCCCTGGGGGAGGTGGATGCCGGGGTGGGTGGATGCCTGGAGGAGGCTGTGATCCAGAGGAAAGAGGGCCCTGCTTCCAGGCTGGAGCAGCCTGTCCTTGGAGGACTGGACCCCATGGAAAGACAGACCCATGTTGCAGCAGTTTTGGGAGGACTGTGTGTCTGTGGGAGGAACTCATATTGCAGCAGTTTTGGGAGGACTGGTGCTCGTGAGATTGGAACTACATTGGAGAAGTTCATGGAGAACTGTCTGTCCCATGGGAGGGACCCCATGGTCTCACAGGGGAAGGACTCCTCTCCCTGAGCAGCAGCAGATCTCATGTGATGAACTGACCCAAACCCCCCACACCCTGCCTCCCTGCACTGTTGGTGGGAAGGATGGAGGAGTTGGAGAGGAAAAAGGTGTATTTAAGGACTTATTTTACTTCTCATTATCCTCCTCTGATTTAGTTAGTAACAAGTCCACTTTGTACTTCTAAGCCAAGCCTGGTTTGCCCTTGGAGTATTCTGTCCCAGTCCTTATCTCAACTCGTGAAGCCTTCATTAAATTTTTCTCTCCTCTGCCCAGCTGTGGCAGGGGAGGGCAAGTGAGCAACTCTTGTGGGTGCCTGGCATCTGGCCAGTGCCAAACCACAATGTAAGTTTATTGAGTTCATGAACTGATTCATGTTTTGGGAAACAAGGCTGGGATCCCATTTTGAGAGAGATGGAGGAGATCCATGTCCTCCAGACCAAGCTGGCAGCACTGCTCTCAGCAGTGCTCCACTGCTTTGGAGTGGGAACAGCACACACAGGAATTCAGAGGATGGATTTCAGTCAAGGTTGTTGGAGTGTTGGAGGTTAAGAGTTTCTTAGGCAAATAGATTATCCTCTTTTTGGCACTGCTCCACCTAAAACTATTACAAAAACCTCTCAGGATGTAAGAGTGGATAGAAGGAATGCCACCCTAATCTTTGTTCAAAATGAAATTTTTGATTTTTGGTAGTTTAAATTTCAGCTTAATTCATTACAGAGCCAAGCGAGGCCTTTCTTATGTCACTGATAGCACACAGCTGTTACACAATCACAGAAATGAGAGCCTGCCCTCTTCCTTGGCTGTGGGTCTCTGACAGGACAGACATGAAAAGAAACAAAGAGGTTCAAACTTTATATGTAGAAAACTTCAACTCCCAAAACTCTGGCCAGAAACTGCATCACAGAGATATTGGACCTGTGAGAAAAGCCAGGGTGCCATATCTGAGGAATGCCCAGTTCCACCATGGATACCCTGAATCCTACACTACTTGGATACAAAGTTCCTATCTGAGAGAAAGAAGCCAGTCCACTGCACAGGATAGGCTTTTAAAGTTCAGTAAAACATGGGAAATAAATACTTGTCTGCTTCTTTGTCACCACAAACCTTCCCTGTTGGGACAAAAACTAGTCAGAGCTCTTGTAAGTTATTGGAATTTAATTTATTCATTAATTTATTCATTTATTTATTAGCACAGCCAAGGCTTTTTAGGGCCTATCTCATGTACTACTAATTTGAAAAAAAGTGAGATTTTCATACATGGTCAACATCTTGAAAGTCTGCTAACTGTTAGGTCTATAGGTAATTTCTTAATATTGAATTGATATTTGGAAGATATAAATATTGGTGTAATTATTTTGTCAGACTAATTTCTCTCAACTGAATATAACTCAAAATGTCTGAAACCAAAAAGAGCCTTCAGCATTGAGTGCCAATGGACCCATCAGCATTTCTGCCCACCCAGCAGCAGGCCATTCACAATGTAAAGACTCCAGTCCTTTCAGCAAAACCATTGCAGCCACTTTCACTTCATTTTTCTTTCAGCTCCTGTGTACAAAGTTTCAGTAGAGCCACACTGCTGTTACACACTTGACAAGGCAATACCCTGGAATTACTTATTTTCCAGTTCCTTGGCTGTGACACTGCCCTCATTTTGAGTGAGCACTAAGGACTCCACCAGCAATAGAGCTGGGCAGGCAGCTGTGCTGAAAGTGCCTCCTAGAGAGGGCTGTGAGTAAAGAAGGGATGAACCATCCTGCTTTTTCAGAAGGGGAAGCCAGGCCAGATGAAACCTGGGGAAAGCTGCATTATGTCATTTCCCCATTCTAAACATGCTCAGAAGCAAGTGTGAAACCTGGTCCCAGACTCCTGCTGGAGGTTCATTAGCTCAGCATGCCTGTTCAAGTGAGCAGCAGGCACATGTGTTGGTGGTTGTAATGTGGACAGTGCCCACGTGGCTGGGTTAATAGCTAAGGTATGGCAGGTGGACTCATTCCATGGGGCTGGGAATGGCTGGCTGCTGAGGCAGGAAGGCAGCATGGCACCAGCCACCACCAGCTCCTATGGAGAGAAGGAAGGTAGGACCAGGAAGAGCTTTTTCAAAATGCCTCAGCATGGAGCTAACCCTGCCCCTGCTGACATCACCAGCACAAGGGCCCAGCATTCAAGTGGGAGCACCTAGATCTGTAGTTGTGAAACACAAGCAGATGTCATATACGTGTCCCTTACCTCTAGAATGACAGAAATGTGCTGCTCTGAATTTACTGCTGAATTTCAGGTTGCTCCCATGGAACAGACACTGCACTCAATTGAATTTAAGGCTTCAAAATTTTCCGTGATGATACAATCACCTCACTCACCCAGAGCTGGATTTTGGTCTCAACGGCATGACTGGACCTTACTTCTTTGCTGGCAGGAAATAACCATGCTGCAGTATGTTCTACCTGCCTACAGAATTACTGCTAGGACTTGATTTGTTGTAAAAGACATAACTGCATGGACAGTCATGAAAAACATCAGAAAGGTTTTTATTTCTTCATCAGGGAACATAATTTACCATTTGTGCATAATGCAATCATCTCAATTCATGCCAGTAAAAGAGAAACCTTTACAAATAATCTGCATTTTTAGAGATTAGGGTTAGGGTTAGGTTCATATATCCAGAACTGTACATCGCTTATGGTTTCTGAAATTTGAAAAAAAAGATGTACATGAGTCTTACATGTTGTGGCATGTAACCAGGACCACAGAGGACTTAATTTAATTGTTGTATTCACAGAATATTCTGAGTTTTTGACACAATAGGACTTAGAGCAGGTTGTAGCATGTTTCCATAACTAGTTCTAGATGAACAGAAGAGCACACCCCACAGCCTTCAGCAGAAAAGCTCTCACACAACTCTTGCCTATGGTAGGACTGTAAGACCAAACCCATCATACATAAACTGTGTGATACTCTGATATAACATGTACTTACAACTTTGAATTAACAGAACAAACTATGATGGGGTTTAATTTCAGGTGGTTCCTAATCCACACACTGGAATATTGACCATTTCACAGTCTATTTCATTAATGCACACTAACCATCAAGTGGATCATTTTATCTTTTATTTAGGAAAAACATATGAATTGTGATAGATATAATAGGAAAAATTAGCTCAAATATACAGATACTATTGTTCAATGAGACATTAAAATAATAGCTGAAAATTAATGGAGAGGGTTTTTTTCTCCAAAGTAAACAAACTGAACTCTTTGCAGGCATGTTTCATTAAAAAAAGCTAGGATGCATTCAGGTACAGTGAAATTCAGCTTTAATGGAAAATGTAGATAGCCTGAGCTAAGTCCCTGTTGATTTTAATCCCTGCCATCTCATCAGCATTGCTGCATCAAATTTAGTCCTTAAAATATATTCCAAAGTAAATTCAGACATTCCAAATCTACAGTGATTATCAGGTCAATTCACAGAACTGCTGAAAAAGTAGACATTTCTATATAATAGTACAAAAGGGTTTATATAGAAGATACTTCTCTTATACAGTTATATTACACAGCTCTAGACAGGCAAGCAGGCTCTTCTCAGAATGGGGAGCTTCTGCCTAGGTAAGAGAAATTTAAAAAAATAAGTTAGTTTCATTGAAGCCTTGTGCCTTATTACAACTATGAGCAGTTTGTATTCTGTTTTTCAGTTCTTTAGGCCTAGGTTCAGCACACATGCAGAATACTGCTCTCAAATATGAGATTAAATGTGTGCTCAAGTGGTCTCTGTCAGAATTTAGAACAAAGATTTATTTTAGTATAAATTCAGTGGATGGCCTAAAGCATCCAAAACTCTGAACCACTGCAGCATCAAATTGTGCAGCCATTGCTCAGACAACATTTTTGTGACCTTTAATTGACAAGTGAGATGGTTTTTATATCTCACTGGCTGCAGTGAGTCCCATGACGAATCAAAGTTTTTCCTTTAGTATATTTTATCCTGCCACATTCAGTTTTATGACAAAGACCTCAACACAGACTTCACTGATTTAATGAGAGCACCATTGCTGTGCCTGTGGTGCTCAGGGCACACAGACAGCTGGGACGCTGCTCTGTGAGTTCCTGCAAATTTCCACCACATCATTTCATTGTCCTGGGCTGTGTCCATGCTGTACCAAGGCTGTCCCTTGGCTCCAAAACTCAGATGGTGCCAGGAATGGAACCCACAGGCTCCAGGCTCCCCTAGCCAATGCTTCATTTAACTTTATACCAATCAAATCAAATTGCTGAAGTGCCAAACACTGCTTAATGAGGAACATATTTGGGGTTCAGCATTACCAAAAAACTGAAATGGGAAGAATTACTACAATTTTCTTTGAACAAAGCACAGAGACTCCAAACCATGTGGGTCAGCATTTTAGATTTGGTGATATGATAGTACTGCTAACATTGCTCTCCACCACCACAAAACCATAATTTTTAGAAACAAGTGACATTAAAAATAAGAGTAAGAGAAAGATTTGGACATTTGGGCCTTGTAAATTAAACTAGGCTTTTCATAGAAGTTTAATTTATGAAAAGAAAGAAAACTTTTAAAGGAGGTTGGTTTGTCATTACAGTTAATAGCTTTGCTGAGTGTCCCAAACTCAGGCCATACTGCAATCAGAGTGAAGAGCTTTCCTGCTCAATTACAATTTGGAAATAGATGTGTGTTACCAAGAGTAATAATGCTTTTTCACACAACCATGTCAGAGCTTTTCATAAACACTAATTCCCTCAGCTTTCAGTTGCTCTGCTTCTGAGGTATGTGATTACCATCACACATTTTAGGCCACATTTTTCTAAGACTTCCTCACAAATTTGAACACAGTATGCTTTATATTGTATTTGGATCAGAAAGTGCAAAACATCTGACATCTTATATGTGAGAACTAAGACACATAAAATAATTCACAACTGAAGTACTGGCATCTTCTGACATTCAGTATTATACTTCATATCTCCTTTCCCCGGCCAAAAATATAAAAATATTATTCCTTGACAGGTGTTGACTTCAAGAAAGACTAAATTCTTTTACCCAGTATTGATGAGGTCTATGACTTCAGGTCTGGATCTTGCTTTATTTGAAAGTTTTCTTCTGTTTCTGTGTTATCTGTTAAAAAAGTAGAAGTGAATGAAAAAAGTGAAACTTCCCCACCAATTTTGTTACTGTTGTACTTAAGTAAAAATTTATGAAAATATGAAAAACATTCATTATCTTTTTAAAATAACAGTAATAAATAAAAGTGTATTCACAGCAATCTGATTCTGTGGAAATTACCATTTTCACTGCAATATAAAGCAGCTTAGGATCTTAGAGCACTCTAGTTCTTAATGAATGGAAATAAAATTGGCATTAGTAGGGCTGCTTCTGTCTCAACTAGATACAGATTTCTGCATTATTCTATTTCAGTCTGTCCAAAACAAATTTTAACCCTGCTAATTTTCAAAGTACAGTATCACACAGGAGGGCATTAAGGTATGTTTAAAAAATAATCATGTTGGCTAAAGCATTCATCACCTTTTGATACAGTTTTACTCATTGCAGGGATGCTTGGAGGTAAATCAAAGGAATCTTGTGTCTGTGTAGCACTGTCCATATGACTCAGAGCTTGATTCTGTTTTTTACAGAGAATACTATGTTGGAAGGAAATTGGTTTTTCCCTGAAGTTGTTTGGAAGGTTTGAGGTGAGAGTAATTCATCACTACAAAGCCAAGCTGTTTCATCCCATGATCATTTTATACCTTTCAGCCTAGCTCTGAAGTGATTTTGGCCACTGTATGCCTTTTCACAAAAACATTTCTGAAGTTACAGTGTCTGAAGCCAGTTTTGAATGACAAATTCATAACTATGCTTTTCTATCTCTTCCAAACCATCACATTGAAGGCCCACAGCTGAATTTCCTCCACATGACAGCATTCAGGAACAACTGTTTTTCTCCTGCATCATCAAGCTTCAGCAATGCCACAGAGTTCTGGCATGATAAAGATATCTGATGTTCTAGCCCTCAAGACTGTGAGCTTAAAATCTGCAGCTCAGCTCTGCTGTGACTCTAACATTTCCCTTCTTTCTGTCTTGATTGCTACAACAGGGTCAGCCCATGCTCCAAGAAAGACTGACTTAAACCCCTTGGAGTGAACGTGTAACTCAGCTTGTAACACTCATTCTGGTTGAGAATGTTCACTTGGCTTGGCTTAGAGTTCAATGACATGACAGGGGGAGTGAAGCAGTGGAGACTGGAAAGGGAATTTCCATGGAAAAGGCCACAGAAGAACAGGAGCATAGAGATTTGCTGCTTTCTCCTTTGGGGCAATGTAAGCAGGATTAGGGAAGGAACCAGGTTGAGAGTCTCAAGATGAAAAGTGCTGATGCACAGCAGCCACCATCCCAGGGCTATTGGCCATGTTGCCATCAAGCTGCCACAGACACATCAGCAAACCCTTCTTGGGACCACCTGACACAAAGGCAGCACCCCAGCAAACTGCCAGAGCACCTTGGATCACCTTGGAACCAGAGCAGAGACAGCTGTGGCCAGCCAGGGCCCTGCTGACAGGCTGGGGTATAGCAAAGGCAGCATTTACAGGAGCAGAGCACACAGCAGACAGCAACATTCCAGCTCTCAGGTCAATTCAGTATTTCTAATTCACCAAGGCCACATGCAAAAACACATGGGGGATACAAAACCTACAGCTCCCTTTGTCTTACATATATCTATGTACTAGAAAACACTTCTTCACCAGAAGGGCTGTCAAGCCCTGGCAGAGGCTGCCCAGGGAAGTGGTGGAGTCACCGTGCTTGGAGGCATTTAAAAGCCACGTAAATGTGGCACTTGGAGAGATGGTTTAGTGGTGAGCTTGGCAGTGCTTAGGCAAAATTTTGACTTGAAGCTTTTAGAAGGCTTTTCCAAACTAAATGATTCTATGATTCTATCTGAAAAGGACACAATTCAAGTATGTTCTTGTTTTCTAGAGTTTAAGTGCTAGAAGAACAACAATACTCCACTCCCTTGTCCCCAGCACAGCATATCCAAGCCAATATGGCATTCAGAGTTCCTGATGGTGGCAATCACTCACTTGCATCAATTGTGGAAACTACTGCACTGAGTAACTAGATGCATCATTCAGGATATGAACAGTCACTCACAGCCTATGTATAGGCATGACTCACCAACTGTGAAGAATTCATAAAACTCCTTTGTAGAATTATTTAAATAGTAAGTTTTGCTGCTAAGTATTTTTCACATGATGAAGAATGGTATTACTATAAATGAAGAAATATGCCAGGAACCAATCAAAGACCTTTCCTTGGTTTTGATTGACCTGACAGTAAAAACAGATGCAACTTTGTTCAGCATTACTTAAAAATATTTGTTGATAATAACTGAAGACAAACGCTTACCTCCTAGAGATGCTTCTATTTGGCTTGGTTCAGATGGCTCTTAAAGGAAAAAAATACAGTCAAATGAATATGAATATAGTTTCAACAAGATGAATCAGATTAGGGAATTTAAGTTTTCCCTGAAAAAAGCACCTCATTTTTCTTAATGAGGCTCGCATCTCTTTGACTGAGATAAATTTGTGTAGCTTTCTATAGTCTGCAACAAAATTTTAAAAAACCCCAAACATTTATTACATTCAACTATGTAACACTTTGTCCTCTAAGAATGGTTCACTGTGGCAGAAATACCACCAAGACCCAGAACAACATAATGTGCATTTGCATCAAATTTGGAACAGCTTTAAGAAGGAGTCACCACTTCTCCTCAGCATTGTCTTTGATGTGTACTTTGGGGGAGAGTGGGAAGGTGCATAACAGAGGACAGGAAGTATGCTTTAATCCCATGCTGAGTTTTCTATCTCTGCATGGATTGTAGGTGAACATGTTCTGGGAAAACCATTTAACCTTTTTAACACTGCAGATGTTAAGGACCAACAGACTACAGCAAGCTCACAAACCACCAGCAGCTGATCTCCTCTCTCCCACACCTCCACATGTAAACAGAGGAACCAGCAGTTTCCTTTATAATAATTTTCATCATACAAGTGTCCCTTACTCTTAAAATGTTTATCAGATGTTTTCTCTTACTTTCCCAGTTTCTTTGTGTAATGACTTATTCAGTCAACTGCAGAAGTTTTCTCCACACTACACCAACTTAGGATACAAAATTTAGAAGGTATATGAACATTTAGAAGCTGTATTGGATCAAAGCAAAGTTGCCCAATCACATTTCCTTCAGTTAATTCACAGCCCAAAGCTAAGTTCTCTGTTCAGACTGAGATAGGTGATGTGTGTGCAGTCCCAGATGTAGTCTAGCAGGGGTTACAGAGCTTGGCAGCAGGCAGAAACTCCATCCAGACCCCACTGCCAGCTGTGCAGGCAAACTTCACTTGGCTGTACATGCAGACATGCACGCATTTGATTTAAGCAGACATTAATAAATGGATGCTGAATTGCCTTTACACATTGCCCCCACTAATCCTTCTTTCCAGCTCACTCATCATCTGTAGAAACCAAATCAAGGAACACACCAATGACACAGCTTGAAGAAAGCAGAGGCACTTTCCACTGATGTTTAACAGCTACTAAAGTTATTTAAAGTTTAACAGTTATGAAAGTCAACAGCTATTCATTTCTCAGAATGAAATGGCTCATCATGAGCACCTTATTCCTAGGACATGACTGCTAATGATATCTGCCAATGAGATGCAGAACTCCAACCCCACCCCTCCTGCAAGGACACGTGTCACACTCTGCATCACCTGGTAGTACTGCTGTGGTAGTGGCTGCTGCTTCTGATGGTGCTTCTGCTTCAGCTTCTTCTAGCAGCTCTAAGATAAGACACGATCATTGTTTTATTTCACAATGAAAATGATTCACATGCAACACAAGGACAGCTTTTGAATCTGAAAATCCTGGAACTTGACACATGAACAGGCCACTAACACTGTGACTGAGATGCAGTTCAATTTTTTCTGTTACAGGAAAAACATTCCCTGTCTTGCTTGCAAGCACCAAAACTTTCCTCTTAAGTTTCCACATGTTCTTTAGATGAAGAATAAAACACCATACTTCTAAGCAGTTGGCTCAGAGCCTTTCAATCGTTCACCTTGGCATCCATCAGTATAAGACCATTTTGATCATAATTAGTGGACACAGATAATGCCCAAACCTCATGTGGTCCATGACCAGTCTGCTCCCCCAGTCCTAACACGTGGTGACAACTTATGCTGAACTGACAACAGTTCAATGGATTCTTTCACTTCTAACTGAATTCCCTGGAAATACTATTACACATTTACTTGCCTGGAAGGCTGCCCCTTGCAAAGAGACCTCTCTGCCACCTCAGAAGTGCACCTAGGTCTGTGAGCAGGTCAGTGGGAGTCCCTGGCTACAGTATCTTCTTGAGGACATCTCATACTTTCAGTGCATAGACCTCAGCTTGTCAGCTGGAATGCACTGGTGGCTGAATGTACCTGAACAAACACTGGGCTGCTGACGCTCCAGCTGGGTAAGGCCAATTTGTGACAGGTTATTTGGCCTCTGAATTTCTAATCTGACACTGGCTCACAATGAACACAACACAAGGGACACTGTAATGACAAGTCTTTGTGGTTTGTTTTTTCTCCTAAATTACATCTAACAACCAGGCCACAACTATTCTAGCAACCAAAATATTATACCTTTCCCTCCCACCACCCCAGAAAATTTCATTGTCAGGGCCAAATTGGCCATGGCATTCAGCTAAGTACAGTCTGCCTCTCTAAAAAGTTATAGTTTCAACAGAATGCAGAATTTTTCCCTGGAACAAGGTTGTGCAGCTACTGGAAAGCTCTTGCTAACTGCTACAGTGATGCATTTAAACCTACAACACAGGAACTCTCATCTAAGTGTGTTGCTCAATCAGGATCCTAAATTTCTCTGGGACTCTGCAGCTGAAAAATACAACATCAGAGTCCGGCATTTTCATATCAAGTCAATGCTAATCTTATGCTGTTTAAATGTAAATTTATCCCCTTGCCCTCAAGTTAACTGTACGTACGTGTTTAGTCAGGAAATCTTAATAAGAAATACACGGGCAAGAGTTATACAGAGACCTGAACAACTTGGGGCCTCTGCCACTAAGATACAATGTAGAAAATTAATCTTGGCAGGTTACAAAAATACATTTGTCATCAATGTCTCATAAATACTTACGGTTGTTAATCACGAGTCCTGGAAATGGTCTGGAAAAAAAAAAATTACTGATTCTAAAATGCACTCCATGGCATTTCCTCCCAATGTAACCTCCCCACACCTGCTATAATAGAGGTCATGCTAAAAAATTAAACAAAAGTCAACTAAAATAGAAGGAATAGTAGCTCTTGGACTCTTTGGTTCTTCAAAATTAGCATTTTGAAAAGTAACATGTATGGGAAGAGCTAAACCTTTCCCTCAGTCACTGCTACATAGCAAGGGGTCATCTCTTCTTCAGGGTTCAATTCAAAAACACATCTAAGTCCTTTTGGTTAGAATATGTCATGATTAAGGGTTGAGAATTCAGATCCCTTAGTAAAATCTATTTAAGAAATTTCCCTCTCGAAAGATAAACTGAAGCTTTTAAACTCCTGTGAAGTCATCTATGATTTGAGAAGTTACAGAAACTGATTCAATTTTTATTTTCAACTCCTCCTTAGAAGGATTCCAAAGTTTGATCAGTTCTGCTTCAATGCATGCAAATTAGCATTGGATATGTGTGTGTGTGTGTGTGTGTGTGTGTCTATGGAGATACACACAAACAAATGAAATACCCTTATACTATAACTGGACAATATTGTATTTTTAAATATTGAATAGAAACCAATGGGCTCTGGACTTATCTCAAAACTTGATATTATGACTTGGAGAGCAAGGCTCAGAAAACTATAGGACTTTTTTACACATTATGATTAGATTTGAACTCAAAAGACAGCTTGCTGTAATATGCAGTATTAGTAATGTGCATTTTGTCATACTAAATTGGACATGTCCTCCTTCATTCATGCTAGGAACATCTGGGCTTCATTTGACCTGATATATTGCTATCCAAAGAAAGCCAACACCTATTTAAAGATGCACTACAACTTCTATTTTTTCACATTTATTCCAGCTATGGGGCTGTACTCACAATCTAATTAATGGCAACTACATACCTAATGAGAGTAAACTTGATAAACTCTGCTGATTCCAAAATCTTCCTCATTGCATTGAGTTCCAGATAACTGGGTGCTTTAAATGTCACACCTGGAGGCATTCCATCCACCAACACACAGCCAGGGTTGTTAGTGATTTTTCTGTATGGAACTTTCACAGGAAAATTCATACCAGTGGCTTCACCTAAGTGAGAGAGGTCGTGTTTATTTTCAAGCCTACAGTATTTATGATTACACTAAAGAAAAAGTCCTCAGATGATTAAGAAACAAAATTCAAACCATGCTTTCTATCAGATCTGAAACTATGGAAATTCACTTGACGATGAAACGACTACAGTGCTAGAAATGAGGTTCTGGATTACACTCATGAACATTACTGAGCATTAGTCACAGCTCCAACTCTGACAGTTCAGCATATGAAAAACACAGATTCTGCTCTTAGAGAACAGTATACAACAGATATAAAAGGAGATAGCGACATGAAGGAAAACAAAGCATTTCTTGCAATGCTATGAAAAACAATTCAACACAGCACAAGTGAAGGAATTTCAGATAAGGAAACTCAGGTCATTGCTACTGTACAATGCAAAGTAAAAAAACCAAACAAAACTATACACAGCAAAAGGGTTAAATTACATTTTTAAAATTACTTTAATCCCAAGTATTAAGAGGTCAGGATTATGAAGCTGAGAAGAACCATGGACTGCCAGCAAAATAAATACTTTGTCCATGTTGATATAGAAAAAAAGGAAAAAGAGAGGGGAACCATAAAGCAATCTAGACTCTTAGGACTTTGTTTAAAACCCCAAACTGTCTACATCACTTATAAAAGATTCTTTTTAGAGTCAAAGCACAACATTTATATAAAATTCTCAAATCTGTTCATTTTAATGATCCTATATAAATTCACTATGAGTGAATATTCATTCAGTAACTGCAGTATGAAAAACATTAAGTGCATTCACACCTATATAAAAATGGGGAATAAGAAGCAATTACCAAATTTCTGGCTAAAAAGATCATTTACTTGCTCTCTCAATTGTCTGGCATTTTCTGGTTTTGACTGTCGCTCACTTTCATCATCTGGAAGAAATTGTTAGAATAGCATGAGAATTAAGCACGAATTTTCCCCCCTGAAGCTTGTTCATCCCTGCATGTTTACTCAAAGCAAGTATACCCAAGAGCTTCTAAACAGGCACTTTGTTCCTCATTTTATTAGCAACATCAAATTGTAGAAATACACAAAAATAGATGGTTGCTAAGAAATTACAGAATCTTAGAATGGTTTGGTTTGGAGAAGACCTTAAAGATCACCCAGTTCCAAACCCCTGCCATGGGCAGGGACACCTTCCACTAGACCAGGTTGCTCCAAGCCCCACTCAACCTGGCCCTGAACACTTCTAGGGATGAATCTAGAAATATTTAGAAATGATTTTGTAAAGTAATTTAAACCAGCAAATTGTATTCTACATTCTTATGGAACACAGAATGGTAGCTAAAGGTAAAAGCAAAGTGATCATTCAGTAGATGGCCATAGCATGCAACAAAAAAAGCAGTAAAAAGTGTTAAGACAAAGCAGTTCAGCCTGCATGGTCATTGAATTCAGTTCAAGTACTGACATCTGGAAGTTGCCAAGAACTGCAAATCAATATTTAATTTATTGCATCATAAAAATGTGGATACTTCTTAACAGGTGGTTGGACTAAGAATATTCTAGAGATATCACTGATGAGATATTAATGAGTGTTAAAGAATATTTAACATCCCAGCAAAACCAAAAGGTAACTTATGTTCTTTCTTGACTGTACTCGTATTTCAGCAAACCAGCTTGACTGTAGGAAAATATCAAACTAAGCAGATATCATGAAGAATATTAGCACAAGTATTATGATGTGAAACCAGCCAGTATACACACCTTTTATGTTTACTTGAACAATGTTTAGGTCTTCAACATCTGCAGCTGTTTTCTGTACTGTGTTTTTTGTGGTCCTTGCTGTATTGGCTTTACTGGAGCTATTATTTTTTCCTAAGAGGATTAATTTAGAAAATATTTATAGAGAGCTCAAAATCTTCAGTCTCATCTATAAAGAAAATATTGCAAAACAACAAATATTGGCAAAGTTTTCAAAGAGGACCTAGTTTCAGTTTCAAAATGGGAGCATTCATTCCATGACCTACCTACCTGACACAATTTTCTACTGGCTATCTGCACTCCTGTCTCTGGTGCATGTGTAATTTATATGATCTACATAATAGGGGCAAATAATTTATCTCTAGACCTGAATAAATCCTGTGAATCCTACATTACTGGTTACATTTTAATAGAATGTAGTAGAGAATACATTAGAGGCACATTGTTTGCAAATAACTTAAAAAAATTAATACTCCCTTGTTAGAGCTATATTTAAACTGCAACTGGTAAGTGCTTTTCCCATCTTAAAAAAAAAACAAACAAGCAAACAAATGAAGTAACTGCAATGTAGAATAAATCTTTCAGGAATTTGTTAACACCATGCTGCTCTCATAATTAATATTTAACCCTTGAAATAAACTGTTATCTAGAAAGTTAAGCAGTTGCAAAACTTACTTGGGGGGCTTCTGTCAGAACTTCCTTTGATAGCTGCCTCAAGCATCGCAGGCCTGCAAACAGATTGAACATTTTACATGCAATAATAAAATTGTAACATCAACATTAAATAAAATCTCATTTTCTAAAAATGGTAACTGAGTGATATCCTCTCAGCCAAACAGACAGTCAAGAATGCATTGACTGAGAGGCTCCCTAACTTCCCAGAATCACAGAATCTTAGACTGGTTTGGGATGGAAGGAACCTAAAACCCATCCAGTTTCTTGCCCCTGCCATGGGCAGGGACACCTACTAGACCAGGTTGCTCAAAATCTCATCCAACCTCGCCTTGAGCACTTCCAGGGATGGACCAGGCACAGCTTTTCTGGGCAACCTGGGTCAGGGCCTCACCACCCTCCCAGGGAAAATTTCTTCCAAACATCTAATTTTACCCTGCCCTCTGTCAGTTTAAAGCCATTCTGCCTTGTTCTATCACTACATGTCCTTTTAACTTCTCTTGCCACTGTTTCTGCACTGGCACAGGAGTATCTAAACCTGTTCTAGGCAAAAGAAAGACAATTCTTACAGCCCTCATTAAAACAGTCTCCACTCCTCAGCTCTCAATACACAACCAGCAAGCTTTATGAGCAGCCCATAAGTGCTCCTTGCAGTAAAATTAAACCAGTGATCTGATAATTGTGATGGATTGAGAAATATTGACACAACAAAGTCTAAGAGTCTTTCAGAACAAAGAGATTATTGTATCTTGTTCCACTGGCACAAGAGCTTTCCAACCATTTCCTCAAGTACTAAAAATATTCCAGTGTGTATTTTATAGAGTAATTTAGCAACTTGGCAACACAATTTCATTTTTTGGTCTACATTTCAATTCTCATAGAACAGATTATTAAAGACATATGGGAGCCTTACTTTTTAATAATAAATTTAATTTTGGGTTTATTTCTCAGGATCTTCTCTAGCCTTGGAATCCCAAACGTTGTAGGTTGGCGGAAGGGCACGCCCTCAGGCAGTCCTTCCACGTAGAAATCCTCTGGGTAGGAATCAAACAGTGCATACGGCACCTTCACCGGCCCACTGCGTCCCAGCGCTTCCCCTGAAATGCAACACAGCAAGTAAGGCACCAGCTAGGCAACTGATGTGTACAGAAACAGAATACCTCTGGGATAAATGGAACAGAGTAGCTGGCACATGCATACTCATTAGGTAGAACCAGCAGGCTTGGCCTTTTTTGGTGACAGCTATGAGTATGCAGGAAGAAAATGAACAGCTTCAAACATAACTCATTCTGTTGCAGTAAATCTCACCATAATTTGCTGAAAATTAGTAATCTGCATCCAGCTCATGCCACTGGCTTGGTCTGCATACAAGACTATCCTATCTGTATGTCACTTTTGTCTTAAGTTGCAAATGCAGTATGTGGCAGGGGGTGTATATTCTATTCCCATCTGTTAGAGGTGGGGCAGGTATCTTCTGTTCATTGGGCAGTTTTTCTTTATCTCTCCCACAACCAACCCTCCCTCCAGGAGATCTCTGCTGTTCATGGCCACTGAGTGTCCCTGCATGGCTGAGAAAATTCCATCATCCATTGGGAGAGGCTCTGCCCAGGGGAGGAGCCAAGCATTCCTACCTGGATAGAATCTGCTCCTGGAACAGCCCAGCAGCCTTTTCCCACTGCATTCCCAGAGGAGCAGCTTTCTTCTGCCCTGCATTCCCAGAGGGAGCCCAGGCCCATCTCCAGCAGCACTGGAGCTTCAGAGGAAAACTCCAGCCTTGTAGAGGATCCCTGCTCCAGCAGAACCACCCCTGGCACTGCAGGAGGGCTGAGCCACCATGGAATGGCACTGCCACAAGCACCCTGACCCACAGGCTGTCAGGGCGAATTCTGACTCAGTCAGTGTTGTTTTATATTACTACATTTTTATTTTTATTTTTCCTAGTAAAGAACTGTTATTCCTATTCCCATATCTTTGCCTGAGAGCCCCTTAATTTCAAAATTATAATAATTTGGAGGGAGGGGGTTTACATTTTCCATTTCAAGAGAGGCTCCTACCTTCCTTAGCAGACACCTGTCTTTTCAAACCAAGACACGCTTTGTTGAATGCAATGCATTCTGCTTCTTTCTCTTCTATACAACAGCACCAAGGACAGGTGAGATAAGTGCTCTTGTTCAAAAACCCACACTCGGAAGAGTAAGAAGCCATTACTTCTAAAAGTCACTAGTTTCCAAGCAGCTTGCACTAGAAGAAATGCTAGAATATAATGGAGCACATTTCTCCAGATACCACCCATAACCCGTTTTGAGTCATAAAAAGTCCCATTTATAAGCAGAGTGATGAAAGCTTAAAATGATGTGCCAGTATGTGGAATCACTCTGTCTGTGGATCATTAAAAAAACTGTAATCCAACTAAAACTTCTCTATTTCAAACCCAAGTAAAATAACTAGTGGAAATGTGACACTGGATTGCAAGTACAGGAGAATGAACTCAGATGGGAAATTGTAAGGTACACAAGGATTGCAGGACCTCTGGAATAAACATATGAACACCTCTCATACATCTGTCTAACTGCATGTTCATAAGAAAGGCATCTCAGTAAAAAAGAATCAATAAACATACCACATTTTTCACTAAAAAGATCTTCAACTTTCCGCTTTAAGTCAGTGATTTTGGCATTCCACACCTCTGCCGGGAAGAAATTGGAAGAATTAGAACAACACTCACACAATAAATCAGTCTCTGAATAACGTTTTAACAAATATTTAATAAATTATTATCCTTGATAACCAATTTACTGTGGCAGTAAAAATGTGCAAAGTGGCTTTCATTCTGCAAAACTATATCCACATCAATCCTCATTTTCCTGAAGCTTTGAAAGATACTGCCTCTAAATAAATAAAAGGTGATTAAAAGCAAAATTAATCCAAGAGTGATCCAAATTTACTATCAGATAGCATAAAATTTACTATCAGATAGCATAAAGTTCAGTGACACAGCTCTGAAACACACACCTCTCTCCTGAGAACTTTAATCTCTTGCACAGTTTCTACTTTAGTGGTGAGATTAAACGTCCATTTAATTTAAGCATTTTGTTTCTAACAGCCATCAGAGCAATTTCTAAACCTGTTTACTTGTGGCTGCTCTAAATGGACCATGGCTGGTCTACAAAACTAAAACCTCAGTCTAAAGTTTAAAAAAGCTGCAGATAAAAAACCAAAACCTAGGACCAACAGCAACAGGAAAATCCAAGATGATTGTGCACAACTCTGAATACTAATACCACCCATGCCAACTCAGAATCTCATTCATTCTCATTTGGCTTGGTAGGAGTAAATAATTCCTTTCTTATATTCTTTTTGACCATACTAAAGCTAAAAAGAAAGCATAGGAGACAAAAAAGATAAAGCAAATAACAGTAAATTCCTACAAAAATATAAGGAAATAAACTCAGAATGTAACTATGCTGAAAGAAAGGTTTACTGAGACATAGAACAACTTACAGTTACTTTGAATGCAGTCACTCATCTCACCTGACAATGAAAAATTTTTCTGGATTGCAAATTGACCCTGCTTTCAATACTGAGATTTCTGTTCCAGACCACTGCACTAACAGGTATGGGCCTCCATGGCCAAAAAGCTCTGGCCTACATTCATGAACACAACTACATGTCTTTCAGTCCTGTCCAGCTTTTCCTCTACTGATTTTCCAGAACTGGAGAGGTCAATCATGGCAATCATGCATAATCAGCTCTGACAGGTCATGGCTAACTAATGTCAGTTCAAATCCTTCCTGGTCCTACATCCCACCTAGGTATCTCTGCACAGTGATGTCAATATTTCAAATTTGTGGAAGGTTTATGGAATTTATGCACATCTCATCTGAGTTTAAGCACTTGGTGATACCTTGCATCAGAAAAGTCCTTCAAGAGTCTGCAGCATTGTGCAGTAACAGACCAGCAAAACTCTAAAACTGACTTTGCACCTGAACCAATAATATCTAATGGATCTGGGCTGCATTTGTACAGCATACTCCACATGTCATCCAGGATTACTCTACTGCAGATTACTACCCATAACGAAGAATTGAATGTACACAGAAATGAGAACTTCAGTCATTCACTAACTGTACATCAGAACATGAACTCAAAATATCTAATACGTAATCCAGATGTTCCATACCAACATTAAAGGAAGGCATGTGTGCTAATTCCCCCAACACTTACCAAAAGAAAACTCTTTTCCTTGTTGCTTCAAATTTGTATTGGAGTCATTGGTATGAGAATTAGTTTGTGCATTTGTGGTTCGGTCTTTTTTAGGACCTATGAAGAGACATTACATATATAACACATAGAGCAGAAACAAGACATCATACAAAAAGCACAATGCATCAAACTTAATTACTAGAGAAATCTTCAATTCTCAATCAAGAGTAAAATAAAATAAAAGCCTTTAGGAAGTCCTAGAGTTGTATTTAAGCATTTAATGCTACTGACCACATCTGTGATCTCTCTGTTCAGGACTACATCAGTTCCCACATCTCTGCTTGGAATAATGGGCCCAAGCAAACTGTCAAACTGCAACATTTTACCTAAGCATCATCTACACAGTATCCACTTTTTTTCAGAAATTAACACTAAAGTTGTTTTTATATTGAAGTGTATCTGGAGCCTTCAAGAGTTTGCTACATGTTACTTATGGGCTATGAAAGCTGAAGAACAGAAAACATAGAAGAATATAATAAAAGAACAGCAGAAGAATATTTAAGGGTATTTCTTCCATACTGTCTTCAAGAGTAACTTCAATCTCTGGGATGCCTGAATTCTCTGAAGAATTTCGTGACCTTTTGGAACTCCTTGGACTAATTCCTGGAATCCAAAAGAACACAAGGTGTAAAGCACAAATTTTGCACACCTAACAAAGGAACAGCTGTATTCTAAGAATTCTAACAGACTGAACTAAGCAGAGTCTGCACAGTAAAACCTGAACAATACAGTAATGCTCACAATCTTAAAAAGCAGGTTTAGTGCTCTTGAAAAAGACACACCTGGATTTTCCACTAATTTAGAACAAAAGATTTTGTTTTTTCTAAGTGTGAAGGAGAGCTTTGGTACTTTTTATTATCTAAAACAAAAAAAATTACTAACACCTGAATTTTCTATAGACAAAAGATTATTTTATCCTTTCCTTATAAAACACCATTATTATTTATGGCAGTTCACAGCTCTCAGTTAAAAATGCTTGAAGCCATTAAAAGTGAAAAAAAGTTGTCAAAATTGAGTAAATTCCATTTTCCGTACTAGAATAGTTACGTGAAAAAGCAGATACATTTATGGTTTGAGTGTCTTTCTCAAATAATAGCAGATTGAGAGGCTACTATGCTAGATCATCTTAAATAATGTCTTTTATTCACAACATCTGTATTTTTCAACCACAAAGATCTCTCAGTCTCCTAGGGAAGCAGAAAAGA
The DNA here is from genome assembly GCA_013397155.1 of Irena cyanogastra. Lineage (NCBI taxonomy): Eukaryota > Metazoa > Chordata > Aves > Passeriformes > Irenidae > Irena > Irena cyanogastra. Next base: position 331,166 of record VWZV01004684.1, read on the forward strand.
AGTATTTACAAATGGATGGCAGCAAATAATATTTAATTGTTTACCTTTTTTCTTTAGTTTGCTAGCCAGTCTTAGAGGCAAATGGGAAATGATAAGCTCAGGCCTAGAAGGTGAACAGAACAAATCCAATCAATTGCAAGACAAGTCATACAGCAAAAAGTTACAAATTTCTTGGAATTCAGATGAGTTCCAATGCACATAACATCAACTCTCTATAAGGAAATTCTGTTAGAAGCATGGATGACTCTCCATCTACTACAACCATAAAAAAAATAGAAAACATAAAGCTGTATTTTCTACTCTGCAATTTTCTTCTGGGTTTACTTCAAGCAAAGAAAAATACAGAAGAAGAAAAAAAAAAGAAGGAACAAAGCTTCCAAGTACAAGACCATTTCCCCCCCCTCAATTCTCGATGCATGAAACACACAATTTATACATCTATACAAATTTAATGAGGAAAGTATGTCCTTGTATGAGACAAAACATACGTGCAAAATATTCTTTGTGTTTCATGGAAGCAGAGTTTAGGTAGCATTTAAAGCCTAGATATGCTGGGAATGAAGTCAAATAACTTCAAAATCAGAGGTAAAAATAACCGGATCACAAACTTACTTCTTAATAACAAAGCTGATTTTGCTACTTGCACGGATGATTCTTTCGAGGCGTGGAATTCCAAACCATGTGGGACTCCGGAAGGGGACTCCTTCTGGCAAGCCATCAACGACCAAGGAATCAGGGTTTGATTCAAATACAGAATAGGGAACTTTCACTGACTCTGAAACCTCTGAGAGCCCCAGAGCTTCGGCTGAAAATAAAGATGAAATGATATATTACAAACTTAAAAGGGTACATTTTTATCTCATGTGATTTTAAGAATCTTGTCTTACAGCAGCTCTGCTACTCAAAGCTAATAAGCCTCCTGCAAAAAAAAAAAAAAATCTATTCAAACAGATTCCCTGTTATTTTCTGTGGAGTAACTGCAGATGGGAACTTGGCCCATCTTGTTCCAGATAGTATCTACTATAGCCTACAGTGCCTAATGTTTTGTTTTGAGAACTTCTTTTCATCCAAAAGCTTTTGTGCAATCATCTTGTCACAGAACTGGAAAAATAATGGCCTAGGATGCTGTTATAAAAACATTTATGTCAGTTATAGGAAAGAGTAAGTAAAACTTTTGTAAGAGGAGTCAAGATTTCCGTATCTGTCCTAGGATACTTCTGATGCTTAAGTAAATACACTAACATTTAAACAGAGGAGTTTTAAAATGCAGCAGCACTACAGAACAGTTCATTTAGCATTTAACTTACCAAACTTCTTACTAAATATATCTTCTACTTGATTTCTTAGCTTTGTGATCTTGGAATTCCAATCTTCTCTGCCTGAAAGCCAGAAAGAGGTGTCAGAGAATCACGGGTACATTTACAGAGAATCACAGAGGTAAATTTAACATACTTCTTTCAACATAAGAACATGAAAACTAACAACACTACAACTAACTATCAACAACAATTACATCTGATTAGATAGGGACACACAATGAGTAATGATTATTAATAGCAGCTTAAATTATACACGTAATTTCCTCTACATAATGAAAAATCTGTTTAAATGTAGTTACAAATCTCAAACACTGACCCTAGCAGAACAACTTGTCCTTCAGAGCCTTCAGATGCAGGAAGAAATTATTTTAGTGGCTCTTACAAAACTGGAATTAATTAATCATAGTGTATAATAATATTCTTTAGAGTAGAACATGAGGATTTAAAGAATGCTTTGCTAAATATTTTGATTAGTATTAAAAAAATCATCTTCAGTCCTATTCTCTATTGTAAATAAAAGACAGGAGTGTATTACAGGAGTGCTAGCCAGCCCAGACAATTTGTAGCTTAGATAGAGAAGAAAGAAAAGGAAGTCCAATAAAAAGCACTTTTTGTTTTCTAACAAACAGCATTGTAGGGGTTTTGCATGGCCTGGTTTTTGGTAGCAGGGGGGTTATAGGGGTGGCTTCTGTGAGAAGCTGCCAGAAGCTTCTTCCATGCCCTGGTGGCTCCAAAGATGGACAAGCCGCTGGGCCAATTAGAAATGGTGCTAATGCCTCTGTGATAAAAGATTTAAGAAGAAAGAACAAAAAAAGTAGTGGTGCAGTTGTAGCTGCTGCCAGAGAAAAGCAGAGTGAAAACATGTGAGAGGAACAACTGTGCAGACACCAAGATCAGTGGAAGAACAAGGGGAAGGAGCTGCTCCAGGTACCAAAGCCAAGGGTCCCCAGCAGCCCCTGGTGCAGCCCATGGAGAGGCAGCTGTGCCCCTGCAGCCATGGAGGGCAGGGGAAGCAGAGATCCACCCACAGCCCATGGAGAAGCCCGTGTCAGAGCAGGTGGATGCTTGGAGGAGGATGTGAGCCCGTAGGAGACCCATGGAGAGAGGGGCCTTGCTCCCAAGCTGAGGCAGCCTGTCCTTGAAGGACTGCACCCAGTGCAGTGACCCATGCACAGCAGTTTGAGGGAGGGTGTTGCCTGTGGCAGGGACTTGTGTTGCAGCAGTCTACGGGAAGACTGGTGCTCGTGAAATGCATCCACGCCAGAGAAGTTCACAGAGAACTTTCCCCTGTGCGAGGGACCTCATGGTGCAGCAGGGGAATGACTTCTCCCCCTGAGCAGCAGGAGAAGCCACAGGTGATGAACTGACCATGGCCCCCATTCCCTTGCACAGCTGGGGTATGAGAATGAGGTAAAGCTGCAAGGGGAGGGGTGCAGGGAAGGTGTTTTTAAGGGTTAATTTTACTTCTCATTATCCTGCTCTGATTTTGTTAGCAATAAACTCACCTTATATCTCTAAGTTGAGCCTGTTTTGCCCGTGGTGGTATTTGATGAGGGATCTCTCCCTCATCTTTTATCTCAACCCGTGAACCCTTTGTTGTATTTTCTCTCCTCTGTCCAGCAACAGAGGGAGTGAGGAAGCAGTGGGTGCCTGGCATCTGGCCAATGTCAACCCATGACATCATACTTCATTACTTTTCATTGCAACTTATTGACAAATAACAATTAACTGCTACTGAGACAAACTGATTCTCACAAACTGAGCTGTGAAAGGCACGCAGGAAAGAAGCTCTGCAGAATTTTTTTTGTTTCTAACTCATAATTTTGATTCATAAATTAATTATTTTGCTTTTTTGTAGTGTCTTATACTCCCATGGCAAGATGTATTTTTTTTTCAGTCTGGAATACATATTTGATAGATTTCATGGTATTTAACATCTGCATGTGTGTTTACACTGATCCACATTTTAGTCCTATTGGGAAAGGAATCAGACTGACTAATTTATTTTTAAAAATTGTTATTCACAAACCGTCTGTTGATGGCACAGGATTACTCTTTTCTAAAATAATAATATTTTGCTTGAAAAAAATCTAATATTCTTTAGCAACATTAAGTTTGTGTCTGCAGTAAGAAGATCCTTGGCCTTTGTATGGGAAAGTGGTTTTCACTGGGCTCTAAGCCCAGGAGAACATTTGCTATGTTTATCTCTTTGACATTAGACCCTGGGCCCCAGCAAGCATGGTGAGCACTGGTAATTCCAGAATCACCTATAAATGAGTGAAAAATACAGTGAAATAACTAGTACCAAAAAAAGTATTCTGTACATTCCAACAATCTGAGGTTTAAGAATCATCATCACTACTCGCTTCTTGTGCTGGTTTTGTATTAATTGATATTTGGTGGGGAGGAAAGAAGTCAGTCATTAGCTGATTCACAAAGTGAATTGATTTTCTAAGAGAAGCTGCTAGCAGTTTCCTCCATGCCTGACAAAACCAATTAGTGACTCGTTTTGAATACTGACACACTGTTAAACCACAAGAAAGCTCAACAGGCCTCTATGAACGCACATGTTAAAAATGAACAAACCCTGGAAGAAGCCCTCTTACTTCTGGTGGCTGGAGAAAGAAGTTCTTCCCCTGCTGCTGGCCAGGTGGCCAGGCATGGGAGGGGAGGCTGCAGGGCCCTCAGCCAAGGCAGGACTGGGCCATGGCTGATAACATCTTGCCAACATTAAGCACTGCCCCGCTGCCAGCAGGCCCAGCCGGGTTCTGCCAGGCCCCAGGAGCGGCTATGGGCCAGGCCAGGCCTCCTCTGTCACAGCCAGGGCCAGGCCGCCTCTGTCACAGCCAGGGCCAGGCCTCCTCAGCCATGGCTGGCCCAGGCCTCCTCTGTCACAGCCAGGGCCAGGCCGCCTCTGTCACAGCCAGGGCCAGGCCTCCTCTGTCATGGCCGGCCCAGGCCTCCTCTGTCATAGCCAGGGCTAGGCCTCCTCAGCCATGGCTGGCCCAGGCCTCCTCAGTCATGGCCAGCCCAGGCCTCCTCTGTCATAGCCAGGGCCAGGCCTCCTCTGTCATGGCCAGGGCCTGGCCCTGGCCCTAGCTGCTGCTGGCAAGGGGGAGGGGAAGCCATCAGCCTGCAGCTGGAATTGAACGCAACAGGGGTCAGAGACCAGCCATGCAGCCAGAGTGGTGCATCCCACAGGAATGCAGATGAAAATCTGCAGCCAGAGCGGCCACTGCTGTTCTGGCTAGGCCCCCTGAGATCCTGACACAACCCCCAGCGCGGCCTGAAAATCCATCACCAGGACTGCTTCTGCCCAGGGCAGGGATCACATGGCCATCTGCAGGCCCCAGGTGAGATATTAACTCTGTCAGTGCACAGATGAGGCTTGTAGACCTTCAATTCTCTCTCAGGTGAGAGAAAAGGACAGAGTGAAGACACGTAGAAGAACAACATGAAGACAGCAAGGTCAGTAAAGAAAGAGTCAAGTCCCAGATGGCAGGAGAATGAGGAGATACCTTAGTTTTGGGCTGAGATCCTCTTGTAAGGCTATGGAGAAGAATGTAATTGATACATCAGACTCTTTTCCTCTGTAACTCACTGAAAAGTATGGGGAGATGAATCGTTCAAATTGTAAATAGGAGCAAAGGCATCTATGCTAAAGCAAGCAGATGCTGAAGTAGCAGAGTGACGAAGACTCTTTGTGCCCAGGGATAGAAGAAGATGTCTGTACCCAGAGATGAAGATGATCTCAGAGATCGATAAAGAGAATCTTTGCTCTTGAACAGCTCATCCTTAAAACAGTATCCCATAAGTTGGCATGGCCCATAAAAGCAGCTGTGGGAAAGCTGTGAAAGATGGGAGGGACTTCACGATTGCAGATTCCTGGGCAAGCTGCTATTCATGGAAATTAAAAGCCATGATAGAACTGTTTTCTTGTAGAGAAGTCTCCTTAGCATGACAAGAGAGACTCCTCTCCCTAACTGAACTGCAGAAAAATTATTCTAGAGATGATTAACTGACTGAATTCTTTCTGTACATTGTTAGTGAGAAAGAAAAGAGGTTGTGGGGCGGAGGAGAAGTGTTCTGAAGGTTTTATTCTGATTCTTATTATTCTTTTTGTTTCTGTTAATAAAGCTTTCTTTGTACCTTTTTAAAGTTGTGAGCTTGCTTTGCCTTCCTCCTAATCCTATCTCACAGCAGGAAATGAGTAAGTATATTCTAGTGGGTACACTGGCATTTGGCCAGCACTGAACCCACCACATTAATTCGGTGCATTGGCCAGGAAATCTCAAACTGGCGAACTAAAACCACCATACCTGTTCTTTCAGAAAGAGGATTGTATTAGCTGGATTATTTACTGCTGTCACTGGCACATGCTGTTACTACTCTGAAGAAAACCCAAACTTGATGCTCCCTCTTCTTGCTCCATAAGAAAACCAGCCTTTTCTATTTAACTACACTCTTACTGAATTTGAGTTTTCTCTTAAAATCAAAAAAATCCACAATACATTGTGATGATGTAAGATTGACTACTGCTTGCATGATTATTAAATCATATCCCTTCATTTTATTTTTTTTCCTCCAGCAAACTAAAAACATAGGAAGCCCTGAATCTTGGCTTGTGTTCTTCCTACACGCAGATTCAGACTCATAAAAAACCCAATGAGATCTGGATTGCACATTCCCACAGTAAGAAAGCACCAAGACACTTCAATTCAGGGCATTCAGACACAAGCCCCAAAGTGATTCTTCTCCCTGTTAAAGGCACATCATGCTTTCAAGAAGTCCCTACAATTCCTTACCAACAGAAACCTGAAAGAGCCTAGGGTCACCTGTGAAACCCCAAGGGACTGCAGACCTTTGATTCAGGCCAGGACAGTAACTCCAATTCTCTGGGGCTCTGAAGGTGACCCAGTCTAGTTATTCAAAGACAGCTGGGACTGCACCAGGATTTCACAATCCAGGAAGCCATCCATGTTCACAGTGATCAGTTTATTCCTTTCAACCCTCGTGAAGAGAATATGCCAGCACACTTATCTTATCACACATGGGTTACTTCTTGAAAAATGCTGCATTGATCTAGATGCTTTTCCCCATCAAACCCCTCCATTCCCACTTGGAGACAGCACCTGTCTTACCTCGAGTGTTTGACCTGGGCTGAGTAACTTCAGTTGAAGTTTGAGTTAGCAGTTCTGGCCTGCAATCAGGACACAAATAATCTGCTTATTCTTGACAGATTAAATAGCACTACCTATTATGACATGAATTGAAGAGTTTGAATTTTTTATTATGCTTTTCACACTTGTCAACATGCTAACAGATATGCAAAGCATATTCTGAAATATTTGTCTGGATTGCAAATGCCCACTTTACAATGCAGAATATTTAATTTACCTATCTGGTAACTAGAGACCAAATGCTTCATGACTTAATGAAATCAAGTGCCTGATTACACATAGAGCGATTGTTTGGATTCTTTCTTAAAAAAACTTCCATATTTAGACTTACCTTTTGATCACAAATTTTAATTTGTGGCCCACTTGAATTATTTGTTCAAGGCAAGGGATTCCATACCAGGAGGGACTCCTAAAGGGGACGTTCTCTGGCAGCCCTTCAACATAGAGGTCAGCTGGATGAGCTTCAAATTTCTTGTATGGAACAGCTTTGGGCTCATTGCTCCCCAAAGCCTTGGCTGTTGGAACAAAATACATCCAGTAACTGGAAAGACTGGCCAAGCAACCTCTATTAAAAGTTAGCTGATACCAATTCCCCAGGCTGTTGCAACTGTGCTCTTAAAATGTGGAACAATGCAGGACATCTAAATCCAATAGAACCCAAGTCTCTGCACGTAAAAAATGTAAAAAATTTGCCATATTGTATGATGTTGCTGTTGGGCAGTCACAATACCAGACTGGACTGCTTACTGGGGCATAATACATTTGTTTTATCCAAAGTTGTTAATCTGTTATAGAGTGTCATGAAAAAAAATTATTCTAGGTCTTACAAATTTGACTTATTTAGATTGGACAGAACATAAAAATTAATCTGAAAATGTTTTAATACTAATTATGATATTGCAGTGGATATAAGTAAACAGCTGTTTTATTCACCACCAAAGGAAAAAAATCCAAACAGGAAAGAATCAGGAGCAATCAGAAGAACTGTATATGTAAGACTAAAAATTCTTTTTGAACTATGAATTTACTTTGTATAAGCAGTAAACTAAAACATTCTTTTTCACTGAACTTCCAGAATTTTAAATACTTGGGAAAAAAAAATGAACAAAGGTCTCATTCACGCAGACATTCAAAGGAAGGAATGAAAGCAACCTTCAAAAAATACAAAGCCATTCAGAAAAGGAGATAATAATACTGTACTTACCATACATTTTACAGAAGATTTGATCTACTGTCTTTCTCAGTTTGGTGACTCTGGCATGCCAGTCGTCTTTCGCTGTATTTGGGACTGTCACAGAACAAAACCAACATTCCCTAATTATATGGGTTATATTTTCGGTTGTTCAGTTTACACAATGCATAATCATCCTGCATTTTCAGGCAACACAAAAATGCTGTGTGTAAGAAGTATGGATTCAATGTGGAACTAGAAAAAATTATCATAAAATAATGACAGAATATTAAAACTGACAAAACTCCACTGAACCAGCGACATCACTCTTGCTACAAAATACACAGTGTATTGGCCTGAAGAACTGCAGTACTTTCATCATTCATCTCCAAACTGCAGATTCCACTTGGAGATGGGAATAATTTTTCCATAGTTTCATTTCCTGAAGAATTTCTTGATATTCACTGCAGAATTAGGCATGCATACGGGATGAAAACTTGCTTTTAGGGAATCAAAGCACATATAATATGAATCACTTTTTGTTCCTGAATATGTCTTTATGACTAACAAGTGAAGTTTCCCAGTGTCAAAGAAGACATTGGCCAGAAGACATGCCACACTGTGGATTTAGTCAGAATGCAAAAGCAATGATTTGTGTTCCATACTTGCACCAGACTGGGCTATCAGCATAAGCACCAGCTCACACTTCTCCAGCCATTCCTGAGATCCAACTGGTCTGTCTTGCAGCCAGTATCGGTCTTCTCAGAGTCTCAGGACTGAGGCCATTCTACAAAACCTTCCGGACTAGCCTGCTTCCCACAGGAATGCAAATGAAAATAATCTTTTCCTCTGCCAGTCAAAATACAGGTTCCATACTCATTCTGCTCCTGTCCTGCTGGGGACACAAGCTATCAGGGCCTATGGACAGAGCAGGAATTGGACATGGAGCCACAAGGAGCTGAGAAAGCAGGGGCTAGTGCTCCATAGCTCTGTCTCCTGAGATGGCAGTGGACACAGGGAGCAGCAGAGGAGCAGCAGAGGAGATAGGTTACTGGGAAAGAGGGAATCCAAACAGGAAAAAAACTGCAGGAAAGGAGGCTCAGACAGCTGCTGTCTCCTGTATTCTCTGGGATGGTGACAGCTTCAAGGGATGCTCTTTTCTCTTAGAGAGGATGCAGAGGTCACACATATCTGTATTAAGTGACAGCTGGTGATGGCCAGCCATATAAGCAACGGTTCACAACCCTGTGCCACAGAAATTGGTTACCACTGGTTTTCTTAGCTACAGGGGTTTTATGAGTTGAGCAATGTACTTGCTTTGTCTGCATAATCAGTACAACTATATTAAAAATGACTAAAACAACAGGTTAATTTAAAAAGCCACATAGCAGTCCAGTTAAAGCTAAGGTACTAGCCTACCTACTATTTTTGTAGTTGAATTTTGTGTTTGAAGGTACAGTAGGTTATTAAGACTCAATACACTAAGTTAACTCATACTTCAGGAAAAGTTTAATTCCTGCAAACTCATTAAATAGACATCCTTATGGTATAACTGCTTTGCTTACTTTAGATCCTTACTATCCACTTTAACACAGTCTTTGATATATTTTTTACAACAGAACACTATGAGTATATAGGACAAATAATATCACACTGTGCTTGTACAACTAACATATTTGAAAACCTACTTGTTGGAACTATCTGGGTCACTGGAGCTGTCTGGGTCACTGGAGCTGTCTGGGTCACTGGAGCTGTCTGGGTCACTGGAACATCTGTTGAATTCAGAAGTTCAGGCCTGAAAGATGGAAGATACATGTTTCAACAGTGACAGACACTTTGAGAAACTAGCCTCCAGCTATAGCTTCAAGTTACTACTTACTGAAGGATCAAACCATAAAACTTCCCAGGGGACATCATGATCCCCAGCACTAAATTCCAACTATCACCAAAGTATTGTAAGAGCTGGCTGGAACCCTATTGACAAAACATTTTTCATGCCCAGTACCCTCTCTGCCAGAGCTGTTACATTTCATGGTGACGTACAGGTTTCACTATACTTACCTCTGAGTTCTGAGATACACTTAATCAGAAACAAAGATCCAAATTAAAAATTTAATCTTTAAAAAAGTAAACTTCAAAGCAGACACTTCTGTTCCAAAATATGTCTAATTTTATCCACAGTTGAACAAACAAAAAATTAAACATTTTGATGTTTCTCACAGAGCCAAACTAGATTTTTCGCTGCTCTGGTTACACATTTCAAATCAATGAACACCATAAATTAATTTCTGTTAACAACTAAGACATATTTGACAAAAATGGGTGCCAGCACTGCATAAATAATTAGATCTATGTATGCTATCTGATTTTAAGTGAGACACAAGGTAGATCTACACTTCTTCCTCTTTTCTAGTTACCTGCAAGGATGATAGAAACTGACCATGTTCCTCTCAAATGTAAGCAATCAGTACTCATGGAAAAGGCAGCATGCATGGAGGCAGGGGCTGCCACTACCCCCAGTTCTGAGCCTGACCACTGCAATCAGCAGATTACTGTCCATTTCAAATACTCAGGGATTAGGCCCTACACCACTGAACACAGGAAAGCATCAGCTGTTACTCACTGAAGCTTCCTTTAAACTTCAGTCAGTCTCCATCTGAGGTCTCCTTCATGTACGCTACCTGATCTACCTCCAGACACACCAAGGACACACATCCAACTAAACCACAGGAACCAGTAGCTATGTGTTGGCCTCAAGCTAGCCCTGGGAAATGCTTTATACAAAGACAGCCATAGACACCTTGATACAACATTCCAGCAAATTCTAAAAAAAAAGTATAAGCTGAAATTAGGGCAAGATTGTCAAATAGGATCAAATATTCCATGTCAATGGCTTTCAGCTGCAGAGATCTGAACAGTACAAAGAGATCTGCCACTGACAAGAAGTCCATAATATTGAAGAGATCTGTCCAGAGATCTCTCCACCACCACTCGAAGTGCTCCACTGGTCTGATAAGCTGAATATATTGCAGTGGGCATCAACTAAAACTATGCCTTAGTACTGTAAATTAATATGCCAGTAGAAACTAGTTTGGAATTCCTTGAAGAAAAGTGAAGCAAAGTGGAACCAGCAGAAAACAATGGGTAATGTAGAGACAAAAATGAACAACTCCTTACTTTTTAATGACGAAGCGGATGCGCTCCTTTGCCAGCAGTATCCTCTCCAGGCGGGGAATGCCGTACGTGGCTGGACGCCTGAAGGGAATCCCATCTGGCAGCCCTTCCACACACAAATCTTCTGTATGTGACAGGAAGGTTGTGTATGGGACAGCCACTGGACCATTTGCTTTTATAGCTTCCCCTTTAATGAAAAAGGAGAATAAAAACATTAGACTAGCTTGTGGCTCTACTCAATCACCTGTTTGATATCACTCTGATGAACATTGTAATTAGCATACAGACAATAACCTCTCAGCACATTTAAACATACAAGCATTCATGTTGTGAGGGACTTGGTTTAATAGCAAAATTGTGGGGCTGACATTTGGTGAATCTTAGAGAGATCCAGCACCAAGCTTGAATTTTCCCAAGGAAAATCCGTTTGCCTTCCTAGAGAACAGTTCTGTAAGAATTTCATGTTCTCAGGAAAGCATTGATAGAGGTTTTGTAAGCATCTCATGTTCTCAAAATAACAGGTGCTGTTTTTCACTTTAGTTTGCTCTTTTCTTGTGTGTGTTTTCAAAACATGCTCTCTCTATCTCATGCAATGGTGGTAGAGAGGCGTTGTGTCATTGAACCAATCAAGGAGCTGTTAGCCAAAGACCCTATAAAAAGGGAATGGATTGTTAGAATCTAAGTGCCTTCTGATTCCTTGACATTCCAGAGTCTTTCTCCTCATTCTATGGTAAATAGTGACAAAAATCACTTTGATTCACAGTAAACAAGCTGCAGCCCTGCACACACAGGCAGATCATCCTCTTTTCTCTTTATGTAAACATTTAATAACAGTGACCGCACATGTTAGAGTGAAGATTCTCACTATTTCACTTAATAGAGCATTTTGAAAGACAGAATTATTCTCATATTGGTTTTGCTTAAAAGAGCATTTTGAAAGATGAAGTTATCTAGACTTAATGATAAACCAAACATGTTTCAGTTCACTAGCTCTGTTACTATTTCTTACTACTATTGGCATACAAGTCATTAATGTCTTGGAATAGGGGCACACATCCCTTCTTTTCAGTGAATTCCTTAAGTTTCTGTGTATTTTAGAAATCCAAAGAACCACTAATGAAATAAAAATACACTTCTAACACTGCTGAAAAAAGCATGGCTCTACTAACGAAATCTTTGAAACAAATGAAAAGCAAGTAACTGACTCAGCCACAGCTGGAAAATAACCTCAACTTAATTCTTTAAGTTATGAGGATCACACTATTATCAATACACCTATCAGGCTGGCAAATACTGGAGAATGACACAAGAGAGTGCAAATACCAAAAGGGTTGATTTCTTTATATGCACAAGGTATGTTAATTTTGTAGGCCATGCAACAAGAATTCTCTATTACCATGTGACTGGTCTGCATAGTTTGGCACATTCTGCTGTTCTGATATGGAAATTAGATGCAAAAAATTGCAACTTAACGTAATATCCAAGTGGCCCACGGTTCAGATATTGTCTATGTAAAATGCTCTCATTAACTTGCAAATTCTTAAATGAAATAAAATAATTTAGGCGTTAAAGGTATTTGGGTAACACACTCTTTCAACCACCTGAAACCAGAATATTTCTAGGGATGTTTATCACAAAAAGGGGAAGCTTTGAAAACACTGTATCTTAGTCTTCTATTTTGATCAGAATCAAGTATCAAAATCTTAGAAAACTGCAAAAAGAATGGTGTTTCAAATAGACTTAGTTTCAACTGGCAAATATAAGACGGCCAAAACTGGAGACGGAACAGATTCATAGAGAGGGACATGAACTCGAAGATGACTCCTAACAAATACACTAAAGAAATCCTATTCAAACCTGTGCCAAAGGAGCTCCAGAGCAATCACCAACAGCTCTGTTGTGTTATCACACCAGTCCTTCATCAACATAGATTTTTATTCCAGTCATGTACCTCTTTCAAGAAATTAACAAAAAATTTTCTCAGTCCTGAAGGTTGTTGTGGTATGTGGTGAAAAGCTCAACAAATCCAGCAGACAAGCCTCAGGGCAACAGAACAAGGTCACTAAAATCAAGATTCTTACCCAGCATAAAGTAGGAAAGCTTCAGAGTAACAAAAATCATGCCTGTTTAAGTAAGTAACTAACAATAAGTAAGTTTTCACATGTGAGAGTGAAATCAGCAAATGCAGCCAATTAAATCAGCAAATGTTTTAGCCAATACTGTTTAGAGAGCCTAAGAACACCATCAGCATCACAGTCTGCAGTGAGGCTTCTTAAATTTGGAATCTTACATGTTTGTGTACAGAAGTCCTACTGAATATAGGCTTTATTTTTATAAGTCAGTCTGTGTATTTGAGTCACAAAAAAGAAATCCCATTTAGTTGTCACCTAAAATTCAGACATGTTGGTTATAACAGATTACAGTAACTGATAATGCTAGAACACTTTGGAGCTACAGAAACCAACAAATTTGAAGACCATTCTGGGAATTCTGGACATCCACAACTCATTTCCACAGATGGGAGACTGCATACCCATACAGATAGAAAGGATAGTCTGATAAGGAATTGTTTTGCAAATCAATGAAATGTTGTCATCCACAGGGAAAAGGAGATAATTTTTTAATATGATATGGCTTGCTATGGAAAGTCAGAAATAGCTCAGCATTCAATAGACTCTCCACAGCAGATTTTTAGGCTGGTGCTGTGGGTAACCCAAAATGTTATTGCATTCCACATGTATCTCTGCCCAAAAATTGTTAGTGTCTCTTTTAGACCCCGCAGTCAGAAAACAACACAGGCCACGAGCACTTTCACAGTCAGCTCTCCCAGGCAGCTCACACTCTTTCTGTCATGGCTTTTGCCTCTCTGGCCTCTTGGTCTTTGTCTCAGGCAGAGAAGCTTTCTTGCCATTTGGCTTCTGGCCCCTTGACTTTGCTTCCTTGCCTCTGGCAACAGTAGCAACTCAGGAACTGTACTGCGCAATCAAAAAGTGTTTCAGGGTGAATTTTTGAACTCCTGGAAGCAGCACGGGGGTAGAGCAGGGCCATGCTGTTCCCAGACCACTGCCACTCCCCACAACACACTGGCAGCTCAGGAACAGCAGCACCAACACCAGTGCAGTTCAGTGGGTGCCACAAGGACACACAGGGTGTGCCACAAGGACACACAAGGACACTGCAGGGTGACACTGCAGGGCCAGAGTTCCCCAGGCAACCCCAGGATTCCCATCTGCAGCTAGAACTGCTTCATAAGCTGCTCCCTTCTCAGGAGGGCTTGCTGCCACTATCCCTCTGTGTTTCAAGCCACAAGGTTGGTTATGGTGGCTGGCATCTTGGGAAGGGGGGGCATACTCCCCCATTCTGGATTTCTCATTGTTGACTTGGACTTCAGACCTTCAGCAATTTTGTATTTAATGATTATTTACCCTTACTTTTTGCCTGTTGCTGTTTTGCTTGTAATTTAAATTGCCTTAAACAACTTAATTTTCTTAAAACAACTTTGCTATATGCAAACATCAAAATCAAAATTAAAGCAATTCACTAAGAATGATGTTCCTTTCTAGAGCAATTAAAATACAGTGAAACAGATTCTGAACTGTATTACCTTGGTGCAAGCTGCTTTCAGCAGGCTGTTTAAATGTCAGATGATAGTCACGCCCTAAACATGTAGTAACTCCAAATCACAAGGTGTATTCTGAAAGCACTTCCACTTTTTGTGGCAGAGACACACCAGCATTTATTTTTAAATCTTTGCTGATGCTGTTTTAGTTTGTGATATGCAGACACAAAACATATCTAAGTGCAGCATTTGGAGACAAATTCCAAAGTCTAACACATCCGCTGCTTTTTTTCTCCAAGAGCCATTAACATACATAATTTTTGCTTCACTGCAAAACAATCATAATCAAAAACGAACAATCAATGAGTGGCAGCCTCTCTTCAGTGCCATTCTAAAGATTCTTTCACTTAAAGACTCAGTGTAATTGCAGAGAAAAGGACAGCTCTCTCAAATGTGGGTGCCAAAGGTAGGTGAGCATACAGGTGCTCCAGGAGACTGAGCACAACTGAAAAATAAAATCAAGTTTCACATTTTGGTGCCAAACACAGATATCTCATTTTGAAATTACTCTGCTCATCAAAAAAGCTACTCTCCTCAATTTTATGTCTTCTAAAAGTATTTAGCCCTTTGGTGCTGTCAGTTCTGGCGTGCTCCTGAGCCAAGAACAAGATGCATGCCAAAGAGCAGCCTGTCACTTGCTGTGACAAAGGACTACAGGCAATGGCTTGGAAAGGTGTGTAACACGTACCATATTTTTTATCAAAGAGGTCTTCAACTTCCTTTCTCAAGTCTGTAATTCGTGTATTCCATTTGTCTGCAAAGAAAAGAGGAGGACACGTCAGACTACAAACAAAACTCAGAATCTCTTGTAAAATCTGTGTTACCACTAAACTAAATACGAAGTGTGTACTTTTACTTACAAACAGGCACCTGCTGAGTACAGTACAGACTACACCTTAAAATGCATGGATACATTAAAAAAAAAGTACAGAATAAAATGTTTAAGATTACTTCCCAAAGATGTATACTAAATGAAGTTTAAAAAAACACAACAAAAACCAGGTTAAAATAACTTCCAAAAATTATTTCTCTCTTTGATGGCTCAGTCATCAGCTCTTGCTGCCACCAAGGGTAAAGGCAGTTTATAGCTGCTGTTGATAGTTATCTATATTTGAGTCCATGGAGTTGTTTTGGTGGAAATCTGTACAACTACATGGATCAGAAGGAATCTGCCATCCTCTACCTTAGTCCAGTATTTTCCCAAGTCTTGGTGTTGTAAAATACCCCAAAAAATCCTATTTCTGAAAGAAAATACAGCTGCCAGACAGAGTTCATCAAAATCCAAACCTGCATGTCCAATTATGCTGTCACGTCAAATAACAAAATACAACAGAGGTGGCCTATGACGATGATTACACTGCTGCAATACCTCTACACAGACCCAGGGCTCGTAAATGAAGGTTTGCACTAACATGTCTCTCTCCTGCAGTAAAAAATTACCCAAAACTTTTTCATAAAACAAAGCATGGAGATAAAATCATCTTGAATTTTCATCTTACCAAAATTGAATTGTATTCCTTTGCTTCTCCCACTATTGGCTGCTTCACTAGATGACTTGGGGCTCCTCTGTCTCTTCTCATTGGGTACATAGTCATCATCATTATCTTAAACAGACAAAAACAAAATCACTGGTTTTTTGTGCAGTAAACCCACGTGCAGCACGTGAACTGTTTTGAATTTCAAAACTCTAATAGAAATAAGGAACAGGGCTTATCAGGGCACCACTTTCTGCAATACATTACTTAACTGAGTAACTTCAGAAAGCTGCTCTTCTTACCTGTGAAGGAACAATTTGTTCCTTCAGAAGGGCTTGTGCACAGCACAATACAGCAAAAAACAAAGCTGCTTCTGTACTTCCTAAGGAAAACAACATTGTCTTCTGAAACATTACTGGGCATTGCATGATCATTAAATAACCATGCAACAGCAAAAGTAATCACAGAATAAATTGTGCAGATAGGGACTACCTTTGTTATCTAACTGGAAGTAATAGCCCTGGCATGAGGACAGCAGGGACACTGCTCAGCAG
>VWZV01004685.1:3936-15638 GCA_013397155.1 Irena cyanogastra
CGGGATCATCCTAACCTGGGATCCTCCTACGACGGATCATTCTGCTCCGGGATCATTCCCAGGGACCCCCACCCAGGATCATCCCCCAGGAACCTCACCTGGGATCCCCCCACCAGGATCCTGCCCCAGGATCATCCTCTGGGATCCTCCCCCGGGATCCCCACTCTGGATCCCCACCTGGGATCGTCCTCCCCAAGGATCATCCTCCCCCAGGATCCCCGCCCGGAATTCCTCCCCCGGGATCCCCACTCTGGGATCCCCACCCAGGATCCTGCCCGGGATCCTCCCTGGGATCTCCCNCTGCCCGGGATCGTCCCTGGGATCTCCCCCCAGGATCATTCCCCGGGATTCCCACCCAGGATCCTCCCTGGGATTCTCCCCTGGGATCCCCCCCCAAGGATCCTCCCCAAGGATCCTCCCCCAGGATCCCCACTCTGGATTCCCACCCAGGATAATCCTCCCCTGGGATCCCCACTCTGGGATCCCCACCCAGGATCCTCCCCGGGATCCTCCCTGGGATCTCCCCCCAGGATCATTCCTCGGGATTCCCACCCAGGATCCTCCCCGGGATCCTCCCTGGGATCTCCCCCCAGGATCATTCCTCGGGATTCCCACCCAGGATCCTCCCCGGGATCCTCCCTGGGATCTCCCCCCAGGATCATTCCTCGGGATTCCCACCCAGGATCCTCCCCGGGATCCTCCCTGGGATCTCCCCCCAGGATCATTCCTCGGGATTCCCACCNTTAGAGTTTAGGATTTAGGCTTTAGGCTTTAGGGTTCAGGGTTTAGGGTTTAGGGTTCAGGGTTTAGGATTTAGAGTTTAGGATTTAGGCTTTAGGCTTTAGGGTTCAGGGTTTAGGCTTTAGGGCTTGGGGCCGCTTTGGGTCTGGTTTGCCCTGAGAAGCTGGGACTGAGGGATAAATCCTGCTGGATCCAGGACAGGAGCGGGGATTTCCCGGGATGTCCCGACTGCCAGGAGCGGGAATGGCGGCCGCACCTCCTGGTGTTCCACATTTCATCTCCTGGTGTTCCCACATTTCCTGCTTTTCCCTCATCTCCTGGTGTTCCCACATCTCCAGGTTTTCCATCTCATGGTTTTCCATCTCCTCGTGTTCCACATCTCCTGCTTTTCCCACATCTCCAGGTTTTCCATCTCATGGTTTTCCATCTCCTCGTGTTCCACATCTCCTGCTTTTCCCACATCTCCAGGTTTTCCATCTCCTGGTTTCCCCACATTTCCTGCTTTTCCCACGTCTCCAGGTTTTCCCACACCTCCAGGTTTTCCAGCCCTCCCAAGCCGCCCCCACTGGGTCATTCCCAGCCCCACTCCAGCCCCTCCCGAGCCCATTCCTGCTCCCACCCAAAGATTCCCTTGGGAAGCTCCTCCAGGGATTTTCCTGTGCGAGTTCTTCCAAGGAAAATCAGGAAAAAAGGGAGGGGAGCTCATCCAGGGCACGGTCAGAGCTTCAGAAAAACGGAGAGAACGGGAAAAAATCCTGGAAAACCTCTCAGGTGGGATTTGGGGATTTCTGAGCCCTGTGGAGCCCTTCCCACTTGGGACATTCCAAGATTTTATGGTGTAATTCCAGCAGGTTTGGGAAGGTTTTCGGGCTGACCCCTGTGGAGATGCCGGTGCCAAGATCTGTATGGATAATTGTGGATAATTATGGATTATTGTGAATAATTATGGATTATTGTGGATAATCCGGGAGGAGTTCCTCGTGCTTTTGGTGGATTTCAGTGGAAATCCGTGGGAATTCCCGGGATTTCAGAGGAATTGCACATGGATTTCAATCTCTCCCAGGTGATCCCCGGATTCTGGATCTGGGAATGCTCCCCTGGAGAGGGGTTGGGATACGGGATGAGGGGCAGGACCCTGGGAATGGAAATCCAGGAAAATCCCGGAAAATCTCTCCCAGCAGCTGCTGCTGTTCCCTGGGATTGGGGTCGGGATCCGCCGGGAATTCCTGCAGGAACAGCGACCCCAAAACTGCACTGGGAACTTTCTGATTCCCCCTGGGAAATTCCAAAGAAAAATTCATTTGGACCAAGATTTTTCTTTTGGGAATTTTATTTTATTTGGCTTTCAACTCCAGCCACATTCCCAAAATGATCCCGAGGGGGCCGAGCCTTCTCCCCTTTGGAATTTTATCCCAATCCTGGACAGAACGGAGCCATCCTTGGGCTCACAGGAAAACCTGGAGAACGCGCTCAGGAATGAAAAAAAAAGGGAAAAAATTCCCATTTTTGGGGCTGGAATCAAAATTCCTCCCTCCAGGAGCAGAGGATCTGGGAATGGGAAGAACAAGATCCCAGAAAAACCCCGGAATTCCATCCAAGGCCGGGTTTATTTCCCCTTCCCAACCTTTGGGAGCAGAGCGGCAGCAGAGGGAGCTCGGGGAAAAGGGAATTCCAGAGGGAACAGGGAATTCTCCAACATTCCCAGGAGAAATCCTGGGAAAAATCCCTGGAAAATCCCTGGAGAATCCCAAAGTTTGTGCGGAGCTGTTTCTATGGCCGCGGTGAGGAAATCTGGGAATTGTTTCCCTTTGATCATCAAAGGCCCTGGGATTACCCGGGTCTGTCCCTGCAATCCCCACACACGGAATTTTCCCGGGAATTCTGCTCAAGGGAATTCTTCCCACATTTCTGCCAAGACAAAAAGGCCCAAAGTGCCTCAAATTAATGGGAAAATTCGTTAATTCTTCTGATTAAATCGAGGATTTTGGGGCTTTTCTCCACATTTCTGCCAGGAAAAAAGCGACAAAAATCCCCCAAATGAATTTCAGGAATTCTTCCTCTCAAGGGAATTTTTCCCAGGATTTGTGCCCTGCTGAAAACACCTAAAATTATATTAAAATTCAGTAATTCTTCTGATAAAAACGAGAATTTTGGGGCTTTTCTCCACATTTCTGCCATGAAAAAAAGTCACCAAAATCCCCCAAATGAATTCCAGGAATTCTTCCTCTCAAGGGAATTTTTCCCACATTTCTGCATATATAAAAGTGCCTAAAATGCCTCGAATTAATATTTAAAATATCATTAATTCTACTGATAAAATCAAGGATTTTGGGGCTTTTTTCCACCTTTATGCCAAGGAAAAAAAAATTGCCTAAAACCCCAAATTAATTCCAGCTGTGAAATTCCAAGAAGTCTTCCTCTCAAAGGAATTTTCCCCACATTTCTGCCAAGATAAAAGCATCTAAAATTTCTAAAATTAATACAAAATACCATTCATTCTCCTGATAAAATCAAGAATTTTGGGGGCTTTTCTCCACATTTCTGCCAGGAAAAAAGTGACAAAAATCCCCCAAATGAATTCCAAGAATTCTTCCTCTCCAGGGAATTTTCCCCACATTTCTGCCAAGATAAAAGCGTCTAAAATTTCTAAAATTAATACAAAATACCATTCATTCTCCTGATAAAATCAAGAATTTTGGGGCTTTTCTCCACATTCCTGCCAGGGAAAAAGTGCCTAAAAGCCCGGTAGTGAATTCCAGCTGTGAAATCCCGGGAATTCTTCCTCTGCGGGGATTTTCCCGGGGTTGTGCCCGTGGATTGACGGCATTACCAGACAGTATTAGACACGAAAACTCAGATCTAACTTTGCCTGGTAAGACAGCAATCAGCAGGCTCCAGGAAATCCCAGGGTTTTTTTTTTTTTTTTTTCCACATCCAGCATTGGAAAATTCTCCCGAGGAAAAGGCTCAGCAATTCCTGGGAAATCTCCAGCTCGTCCTGCTTGCTTTCAGGCAGGAAAACGATGAAAATTCCGTTTTTCCTGCTCGGCTGGGGAATAAATTGGGAGTTTTAAAGGACTTACCGTGCCTGGGATCCCTCGGGAGCAGCTCCCAGAAAATTGGGGATGCTCCTTGTCCAGGAATTCCCATTGCTGAGGCAGAATTCTTAGGATTCGGCCCCAAAAAGCTCCTGAACCATCCCAAAAATCCCAAAAAGCTCCCGAACCACCCCAAAAACCTCCTGAGCAGCCCCAAAAAGTCCCAAAAAGCTCCTGAACCATCCCAAAAAACTCCTGAACCATCCCAAAGAGGTCATGAATAATCCCAAAAAGTCCCAAAAAGCTCCTCAACCACCCCAAAAACCTCCTGAACACCCCCAATATGTCCCAAAAAGCTCCTGAACGGCCCCAAAAAGCTNTAATCCCAAAAAGTCCCAAAAAGCTCCTCAACCACCCCAAAAACCTCCTGAACAGCCCCAATATGTTCCAAAAAGCTCCTGAATGGCCCCAAAAAGCTTCTGAACCATCCCAAAAACTCCCAAAAAACTCATGAACCATCCCAAAAACTCCCAAAAAGCTCCTGAACAGCCCCAAAAAGCTCCTGGACCATCCCAAAGAGGTCATGAATAATCCCAAAAAGCCCCAAAAAGCTCCTGAACAGCCCCAAAAAGTTCCTGAACCATCCCAAAAAGCTCCTGAACCACCTCAAAAACTCCCAAAAAGCTCCTGAACCATCCAAAAAAGTCCAAAAAAACTCCTGAATCATCCCAAAAAGCTCCTGGACACCCCAAAAACCTCTTGAACCATCCCAAAAATCCCAAAAACCTCCTGAACAGCCCCAAAATGTCCCAAAAAGCTCCTGAACCAGCCCAAAAAGTCCCAAAAACTCCTGAACCACCCCAAAAATATTCTAAACCACCCCAAAAATCTCCTGAACCACCCCAAAAGTCGCAAAAAACTCCTGAATCACCCCACAAAGGTCCTCAACCACCCCAAAAAGTCCCAAAAAGCTCCTGGACCACCCCAAAATCCGGCCCTGGTGGAGAAGGGGATTTAAGGAAAGGGGAAGTCAGTAGGAAAAGGGAGGGAGTTGAAGGAAAATTGATTTTTCCGGGGTTTTTCCTGGGTTTTTCCCCACCAGGGGAGTGGGATTTTCCCGTCTCCTTTGGGATTTTTCCCATTTTTTGCTTTATTGGGATTTCTGTCCCCGGTTCCAAGGTTAAGGAGGGGAAGGGCCCCAAGCCCGCGGATTTACGGCCTCGTTAAAATCCAATTCCCAAAATTCCTCCCCCATTTCCTCCGGGCCTCCCGGAGTGGTTACTCATTAACACCGAGCTTAATTAATCACCCTCCTGAAGCTTTCCTGCTTTTCCTGGGAATTTCAGCCTCCAAGGACAAACCCAGCTCTCTCCAGCCTGGGTTTAGGGCAGCTCCTCCCAGGCTCTCCACCTTGGAATCATTTTCTAGGAATTATCATTTTAATTTTGAATATTTTTAATGAAGAGCCTTTTTTAATTTGAATTATGAACCGATTAATTCCATTTTTCCCCTTGATTTTCCTGCATCATCCACGATTTTTAGCAAGGAATCTTAAGCCTGGTTTAGTGCAAAGCAGGGAAAAAAGGACTGGAAGTTTTCTAGGGATGAGGGAAGAGAATTCCAGCCTGGTTTGGGGTTGGAAGGGACTTGAAAATCCTTTAATTCCAAACATTTTTGGGTCGCTAGACCCAGGTTTAATTTGGAATTTGGAGTGAGGGAAGGGATTAACTCCAGGAAAAACCTCGTGGGGCTGGGATTTCATCCCAAATCAAATCCTTGGAATCCTGCGGGAAGCTCTGGGCTCAGGAATGTGTGGGAAGGAGCCAAAATCTGGGACTGGGAGGAATTCCGGGATGGAAAAGGGGAATCAGGAGGAATTTCTCCATGGAAAATGGGAATCCAGAAGAATTTGGGGATGGAAAAAGGGAATCAGGAGGAATTTGGGATGGAAAAGGGGAACTGGGAAGAATTTTGGGATGGAAAAGGGGAATCAGGAGGAATTTCTGCATGGAAAAGGGGAATCAAGAGGAATTTGGGAAGGAAAAGGGGAATCCGGAGGAATTTGGGATGGAAAAGGGGAACTGGGAAGAATTTTGGGATGGAAAAGGGAAATCAGGAGGAATTTGGGATGGAAAAGGGGAATCAGGAGGAATTTGGGAAGGAAAATGGGAATTAAGAGGAATTTGGATGGAAAAGGGAAATCAGGAGGAATTTGGGATGGAAAAGGTGCTGGAATCTGGGCCTGGGCTCTCAGGGAGGAATTCCCACCCCTGGAAGTGTCCGTGGAATTCCTGGATGCGGCGCTCAGGGACAAGGCAGGGATTGGGCGTTCCTTGGATTTGAGTCCGGCCTAAAGGACCCCGGGATCCTGGGATTCCTCGTGCGAGGGTGGACCTGAACCAGGAGCTCCGAGGGGAATTCCCATTCCCTGCGGATAAACGGAAACCCCAGATCGGGGGGATTCTGAGCAGGGGGGTCCTGAAAGGTGAACAAAGACAGGTCCTAAATATGGACCTGGGATTAACTAAACATCCCCGGGGTAGGGCGAGATTTGTGTCCTACCTAGGCCCCAGGCTGGGCCTGGTTTTAGCCGTGTGACCCTGCTTGAAGAGCCAGGCCTTTCCTGTGGCTCCAGCAGGGCTGAAATTCGGGGTTTTCTCCTAAAGCTGGGCTCAAACTCGCTGGAATTCTGGGATGAGGTTCCTCTGCCACCCCAGCGACGGATTTAATGGGAATTTTATTCCATTGGAGAGAAGGGGAATTTCCTTGGGAATTCCAGATTCCACAAAAATTTCCCTTGGAATTCCAGATTCCACAAAAATTTCCTTGGGAATTCCAGAT
Source organism: Irena cyanogastra (assembly GCA_013397155.1). Taxonomy (NCBI): domain Eukaryota; kingdom Metazoa; phylum Chordata; class Aves; order Passeriformes; family Irenidae; genus Irena; species Irena cyanogastra. The sequence goes on from VWZV01004685.1 coordinate 10,556, forward strand.
TCCACAAAAATTTCCCTTGGAATTCCAGATTCCACAGGAATTTCCTTGGGAATTCCAGATTCCACAAAAATTTCCCTTGGAATTCCAGTTTCCACAGGAATTTCCTTGGAATTCCAGCTTCCACCAGGAACTGGATCCGTTCTCCAGGAGCTCCTGCTGCCTGGGGATGAATTCCTGGAGCTCGGGATGTTCCTCCGGCTGCCTGGAGCCGTTTCCAGGCTGGAATTCCTGGTTTTCCTAAGGAATCTCTCATTTCCAGGCTGGAATTCCTGGTTTTCCTAAGGAATCCCTCATTTCCAGGCTGGAATTCCTGGTTTTCCTAAGGAATCCCTCGTTTCCAGGCTGGAATTCCTGCTTTTCCTAAGGAATTCCTCAGAGTAATGAAGCCCAGCTGGAACAGGGGGAAAGGTCGGGAGTTCAGGAGCAACCGCGGAGATTTAAGTGAGAAATTGGGAAAAAAGAGCTTTGGGATTGGGGAAATAAACCTTTGGGAATTGGGAAAGAAGAGCTTTGGGATTGGGAAAAATTACCTTTGGGATTCAGGCAAAAAACCTTTGGAAACTGGGAAAAACGACCTTTGGAACTGGGACAAAAAGACCTTTGGGAATTGGGAAAAACGGACCTTCAGAATTGGGGAATAAACCTTTGGGAATTGGGAAAAAAGAGCTTTGGGACTGGGGAAAATAAACCTTTGGGAATTGGGAAAGAAGAGCTTTGGAATTGGGACCAAAAAACCTTCGGGAACTGGGAAAAATGAACCTTCCGAATTGGGGGGAAAAACCTTCAGAAACTGGGAAAGAAGAGCTTTGGAACTGGGACCAAAAAACCTTTGGGAATTGGGAAAAACGAACCTTCAGAATTGGGGAAATAAACCTTTGGGAATTGGGACAAAAAACCTTTGGAAATTGGGAAAAAAGTTCTTTGGGATTAGGGAAAAAAACCTTTGGGACTGGGGGAAACGGCCCCAATCTCCCCTCTCCAACCCGGATCCTGCCTTCCCCAGGCAGGGACAGCGAAATTCCCAGGAAATCTCCGTGTCCTGAGCCGCGCATCCAAATTCGAGGAGGGGAAAAAGCCAGGTTTGGGCTGTTAGACCTGGCCTAACACCCAGCAGCGCGTCTGCAGCGGCTCCATCGATCTGCAGCGAACATTCAGGTTTAAATTCCGATCCTCTGTGGCCGAAGCCTCCCCGGGGTCCCCGGGTCCGTCCTTACCCTGCGGGAATTCCCGGCCTGGCTCTAATCCCGGCCTGGCTGGTTTGGGTCGCCCTTTAAACATCGTTACCAGACAGTGTTAGAGTAGAGGCAGAAAATCCAGCACTGTCTAGTAAGATGCCCACAGAGGACCAGCAGGAATCGGGAATTCCGGGCTCTTCAGAATTCCGGGAGCAAGCGAGGAATTCCTTTATTGCGGCGGGAATTGGGAGAGGGTGCTGGGGAAAGGAGTTTTGGAAAGAGCAGGAAAAGTGATTTAATTCGGGTTAAAAATGGGGACGGAGAGGGTGAGCCTGGCTTAAGGCAGGTCTAAAGGAGAAATGTGAGGTTAAAACTGATTTAAGAGAGATCTAAAAGAGAAACAGGAGGTTAAGCGTGGTTTAAGACAGATATAAAATAGAAAATGAGGTTAAATCGGACTTAATACAGGTCTAAAAGAGAAACAGGAGGTTAAGCGTGGTTTAAGACAGATATAAACTAGAAAATGAGGTTAAATCGGACTTAATACAGGTCTAAAAGAGAAACAGGAGGTTAAGCATGGTTTAAGACAGATATAAACTAGAAAATGAGGTTAAATCTGACTTAATACAGGTCTAAAAGAGAAACAGGAGGTTAAGCATGGTTTAAGACAGAAAATGAGGTTAAATCGGACTTAATACAGGTCTAAAAGAGAAACAGGAGGTTAAGCGTGGTTTAAGACAGATATAAACTAGAAAATGAGGTTAAATCGGACTTAATACAGGTCTAAAAGAGAAACAGGAGGTTAAGCATGGTTTAAGACAGAAAANGTTTAAGCCCCGCTGGCGGATTTTGCGGCGGATTTCCCACGGAGAGCAGGAAACACCATCATCATCATTACCAGGCAGTATTAGAAAGGCAGAGATCATCCAATGCTGCCCAGTAAGATGGTGAGGATATCTCAGGGTCCAGGCTCCAAATCCGGGTTTGTTTTGGAGCAAAAAACGGCGGGATTTGGGAAAAACATCACCTGGGAAGGGTTTTCTGTTGGGATTTCGGCTTTTTTGGGGATTTTTCAGGGAAAAATCTGGGAAAATCACCCCAAAATTCTGTGTTCACAGCCAGCCTGCCTAGAGAAATAAGTGGAGGCTTTCTAAAGATAAACCTGGCTTTGTTACACTTGGTTTAATAATAAAGCCCAGCTCTGTCATCTATTGATTATGTATATACTAAAAATTATTTTTTTATTTTTAATAAAAGAATAAAAAATAATTATATATATAATTACTTTTTATTTTTAATAAAAGAATAAAAAATAATAGAATGAAAATAATGTAATAAAAATAAAATAAGAATAAATTTAATAGTGATTGTAATGGATAATTGACAATGGAAATAATAATAATACATTTATAATCATTATAATTATGATAGTGAATAATAATAATAATAATAATAAATGAAAAGAATTCCCAAAAATACCCCAATATTTAATTGTAATTAGAGAAAAATGATCCAATTCATATTAACTGAGGAAATAAAATCCAACTGTACAAATTTTGGGAAAACCCAAAATTCGGCCTCCCAGAGCAGGACTCGGAGCTCATTCCATAAATAAAAACATTCCCAAAAATTCTGGGAGTTCCTGCAAGGCCTTGGATCAAAAATATCCTTTAAAATATTCCTTAAAATATCCTTTAAAATATCCGAGTTTTGGATGGACTCTGGAGCTCAGGGGCTGGGATGAAAAATCAACTTTCCCCATTTCTTCATTTCCACCAAAATGGAAATAAATCCCATTTCTCCTCCTTGCCAAGCCAATCCCATTTTCCTCTTGGGCTGAGGTTTTAAAAGTTGGGATTTTCAAAGGAATAATTTTTTTTAAAGTGATTTTTTTGGGGGAAAAATGGATGTTTTAACCGGGAGGGCAAACAGGAACAGGGCCAGGAGGGGAAAACCTGATCCCAGGGAAAATGGGGAATTTTGCACCAGGACAGCTCGGAAGAGAGAATCAAAACCCATCAAAACCAGGTCAAAAACCAGTAAAAAACTAGTTAAAATGAGTTTAAAACCAGTAAAACCCAGTAAAAACTAGTTAAAATGAGTTTAAAACCAGTAAAACCCAGTAAAAACTAGTTTAAATGAATTTAAAACCAGTAAAAACTAGTTTAAACCAATTAAAATAGTTCAAACCAGTAAAGCCCAGTTAAAAACCAGGTAAAAACCAGTTAAAACCCAATTAAAAACACAGTAAAAACCAGTTAAGAACCCAGTTCAAACCAGTTAAAAACCAGTTAAAACCCACCAAAACCAGCTGAAACCCAATTAAAAACCGGATAAAACCCAGTTGAAACTAGTTTAAACCCAGTTCAAACCCAGTTTAAACCCAGTTCAAACAAGTTTAAACCTAGTTCAAACCCAGTTTAAACCCAGTTCAAATCCAGTTTAAACCCAGTTCAAATCCAGTTTAACCCAGTTTAAACCCAGTTCAAATCCAGTTCAAATCCAGTTTAAACCCAGTTCAAATCCAGTTTAACCCAGTTTAAACCCAGTTCAACCCAGTTTAAACCCAGTTCAAATCCAGTTTAAACCCAGTTCAAACCCAGTTTCTCAGAACTGCATCCCAGACTTTCACTGAGGTCTTGACCTGTGTGAATAAAGCCGAGGTTAAATCCTGAATCTGAACTTGGAGCAAACCCCACCAAAACCTCCAAAAAAACTTCAATAATCACAAAAAAATTTCACAAAATCACAAAAAAAAATCCCAAAATTCAACAGCAACCAAAAAACACCAAAACCCCCTGAAATAACACCAAAAACCTGACAAAAACCACAATAAAAGCAATAAAAAACTCCCTAAAAACTAAAACAATAACGAGGAAAACTCAAGGAAAAACTCCCCAAAACTCAAGGAACACCAAAATCCCCCAAACCAGCAACAAAAAGCTCCTAAAAAACCCCAAAACAACCAAAAAATACCAAAAACCCCCAAAAATAACAACAAAAAACAGCCAAAACCCACAGTAAAACCTATAAAAAACTCCCAAAAAAACCCAAAATTCCCATTTTTATGGATAAGTGGGGCAAAAAAGGGGAAATAAATTCAATATTTTTTAGTTTTAGGAAAGATCTTGGGAAAGTGGGAGAATAAAAAAGGGGGAAAAAGGAAAACAGAAGGAAAAGGGAAAGCACCCAAATTCCCAATTTTCAGAGCATTCCCTGCTCCTGGATTTCCAGGAATCCAAACTTGTCCCTGATTTTTCCAAGTTTTTCCTAATTTTTCTTCTGATTTTGTATCATTTTTCTGATTTTTTCTGTTTTTCTTCTGATTTTTTCCTAATTTTTCCCTTATTTTTCCTGATTTTTTTTCCAATTTTTCTCCTTTTTTTTCTCTGATTTTTTCCGATTTTCCAATTTTTGCTGATTTTTCCGAATTAAAGAAATTTCTCTCCAATATTTCCAAACTCATTTTAATTTTAATTCTTCTTTCCTTCCAAGGTTGGACTTGAACTTGAAACCTTTCCCAGCTTCAATAAATAAATTAAATTAAATTAAATTAAATTAATTCCATAAAATTCCCAATTCCTGGAATTCATTGCCTGCATGGAGCAGAATTGAAAATTCCATTTAAAATTCCAGAATTCAAAATTCCATTCCCACTGGGCTTTCCCTGGAATGGGAACAATTAATTAAAAATTAATTCGTTAATAATAATTAATAATTCCCCAAATCCTGACGTTTATTTCATTTATTTTTCTGGAATTCTGCAACAGTTTGGTCGCTTAAATTTTATTTCCATTTACCCAAAAGTGCCTGAAAAGGCCAAATTTTAATTCAGTGTAAATATTACCATTAACAATAATATTCATATTATCAAATAATAAATATTTACACTATTAAATACTGATATT
>VWZV01004688.1:3551-39728 GCA_013397155.1 Irena cyanogastra
CTTTCCCTTTCCCTTTCCTTTCATAATAGTAGTAATAACAATAACAATATTTATTGTTATTATCATTCTCATCATCATCATCATCATCATCTTATCAAACGTTTCCCTGCAATGTTTCAGCTCAAGTTGCAGGCAGAAAGAAAGAGACTGTAATAGTAATAATAATTAACAGAGTGATTATTAGTAATAAGAATAATTACTAATAAGAAAAAATATAATAATAATAATAATAATGATGATGATGATGATGATGATAACCATGATGTTTCAGGTTGCAGATGGAGAAATAAATAAATAAAATTAATTGATTAATTAAACAATTAACAAGTTTCCCTGTGACTTTTTAGCCCAGGTTGCAGGCAGAAAAAAAATTGATTTAATAATGTTGATAATACAAGTATCATTAATAATATGAGTATCAATAATATCGTAATATCATTAAAGTATTAATAGCATTAAAACAATAATAATAATGATATGATGGTGATGGTGATGGTGATTGCTAATAAAAATAATAGTAGTAATAATAATAATTTATAATTACAATAATGATAATAACATTTCAAGTTGCAGGCCGAGAAATAAATAAATAAATAAAATGAATTAGATAATTAATTAATAAGTTTCCCTGTGACTTTTCAGCCCAGGTTGCAGGCAGAAAAAAAATTTAATAAAAAATGTTGATAATATGAATATAATTAAAATAGTAATATCAATAAAATACTTATATCATTGAAGCAATAATAATAAGGATAATAAGGACATTATGATGATAATAATAGTTTTTATTAACAATGATATAAAGATTATAATTATTAAATATTAGTGATATTTTCTGTCTGTAACAATAACAATAATAATAGTAGTAGTAGTGGTAGTAATAATAATAATAATAATAACAGCAATAATTTCCCTGCGGTTTCCCACTCTGCTTCTCAGTCCCTAGGCAAGCTTTCCGCCTGCAGACTGGGATTTCGAGTGGTGAATTATGGGGAATGTGGTGACATCCATTGGATTCCACTGAGTTTCTCTGGTTTTGGACCTGGCTTGGGAAGCCGATGGAGGAATGGAATAAGGCTGGAGTTTCCTTTGGAACGTTCAGCCTGCCGGAAGACACTGCTCTCCTCTTGGGTCACTGAGTGCCAGAGGCACCTTCAAAGAGCTGCAGGGTGAGGTTTTATGGGATTATCCCTAAGAACCTGCGTACCTTTGTGCACCCGGCCAGCAGTTCCCGAGGATGGCATTCATCCGTAATTTACACTTCAATTTATTCCAAATGCTTCTGGCTTTTGGCACTGGGATTTGTGGCACACAACCCGCTCTCCCTGGCTTTGTCCTGCTTCCAGGGGATCCTGGGTCCACGTCCTGCCTTCCAGAATCCCAATCTTTCCACCAGCCTTTTTTAAGCTCGGCATTATTTGTTATTATTTTTCCATGATCCTCTTTTCCTGTTTCTGCATGAAATTAATTGGCATCATCATCATCAACTTACAATTAATTTTCCCTGTTCTTCCTTCAGGATACGCCTTGGATATTCCCAAACTCACTCTTCCCAAGCCCTCTGGCACCACCTGACAACATAACCCTGATGTTATTCCCTCTATTTTTTAATCCTAATGGGATTATCCCAAACCCAATTTTTATAATCGCATCCTGGAGAATGAGCACTTCCCTGGGGGGACGTTTGGTGACGGGAAGCACAGCATGGATTGTGTTCTTTCCTAATCAAATTCCAACTCCTGGAATTCCATCAGGATTGTGTCCCTCAAAAAAGTGAGTTGCTTACACAAGAAGGGAAAATTAGGACTTTTGCGGGTGAAAATCAGGATTTTATGAGAGAAAATCTGGACTTTTTTTGGCTAAAATCCCATTTTATCCATGGAAACACATCAGCCTATTCCATGGCACTTCATTGCAGGATCATGGAGTAAGGACAGCCATGTGTTTGCATTTTGGAAAATGAACCTGGATGCAGTTATTTATCTTCTCCCTTTAATTGTTTGAGCTGTTCCTAATGTCAACTCCGGTAATTTTAAATCAATAGAGGAGGAAAAACTTTCCAAGGGATCAGAAATCCCGAGTAAATTTACTTTGTAAATAGGCTCGGGTAGGTGGGACTATGCTGAGGATCCCCAGACGACACTTCCAGGCAAAAATGCTGGGAACGCTGTGGTGGAGGCTCCAGTATTCGGGAGAACAAAGCACCTGGCTGGCTGGAGGATTGGATTGGAGCTGGAGGCTTCAGGATTGGAATTACAGAAGGAATTCTTCCCAGCAAAGACAGGGATGTCTTGCAATGGAATTCCCAGAGAAACTGTGGCTGGTCCACCCCTGCAAGTGTCCAAGGCCAGGCTGGATGGGATTTGGAGCAACCTGGGATAGTGGAAGGTGTCCATGACAAGGGGGTTTGGAATGGGATGAGCTTTAAGTTCCCTTCCAATCCCTTCCAGGATTCTATGGAAGATCCAGTGGAACCTAAGAAGTGCTGGATCCTGCAAACAGGGAATCCCATTCCCGGGGAGACTGGCACAAGTTCCTCGGATGGATGGAAGCACCCCTGATGATCCCAGACCCTCTGGCTCTTGATTCCACATCGCTCTACTCCAGGAACTGCCTAAAAATAGGATTATCCTGTCGGGACCTGTTTTCCTGATCTGTATCCTGTGTGCTTTGGATGGTTGACAAAGACGGATTCCAGGTCTTTCATCTCCTGTTGCTCCACAGACAAACTTTAATGGGATAACGTGTCCTGGCTCGTCGTTCCACTGCCACCGGAGATCGGAATGCACGTCTGTGGCTTTGGGACTCCCAGGAAAATTTTAATGAGACAACGTGTCCCAGCATGTCTTCCCAATGCCACCAGAGATGAGAATGCATGGCTGTGGCTTTGGGACTCCCGGAAAAACTTTTTCAATTGATTCTGTCATCATCCCATGTAAAATCCCAATTATCCGCAGCAGGAAAGGCTGGCTCCCGCTTTGGAGCTTTCTATGGAGGTTTAGAGCTGGGTTTAGCTAAGCCTGTGCTGTGGATTAAGGAGGTAAATGTGGTGTTGACTTAGCCCTGCGGGGTAGAGTCCCTTTGTTTTTCCAGGATTTCCAGGCAAGGCTCCGACAAAGGGAACACTCCGGGTGGAAAGGTAACTCTGGTGATTAATGACTGTGATTAATAGTGTGATGTCCTCATCCCAGGTGGTCTGATCCATTTGGAGTTCAGCAGCCTGGGAAGAGAGGTTGGAAAAGTGAAAAGCTGGGGAAAATTCATCCATTGCTCAAACAAAGGAATTCCTGCACTTGGAACTTGGTGGGAAGTCCCACCTTGCCAGAATTTTGTGGCAACTCCATGAATTCTGGCTGTTCTTTCATAGCATGCAGCCAGTTCAAAAAAAGGTGGAATCAGAGTGCTGGGATTGGTTTGGGTTTTTTGGCTGTGTATGCCAAGAGAATTTTTTTGAATTCAGTGCCAGAGTTTACAATTCTAGTTCCAAGTGATTATTCCCAATGCTCCAGTGCAGCTCCTGGGGCAAGATGGAGCTTGTCTACTTTGGATATGGAATTTACAAACCTGATCCTAAATCCTGTGGGATCACACAGTTTGGCTTTGGGTGATGGCCCTGTTTTCCTTGGATAGGGGATCCCAGACATCCAACATTCTTTTGGATTTTCCACAATGGAAGAAAGGAGCCAGGTGGGATATATCTCTGGGTGTCAGCTTTGTGGGTAATAAACAAATTCCATGTAAAAGAGGGCCCTCATTATCCCTAAGTGTGAGGGGTCCCACACCCATCTGAAGTTCCCTTGGGAAGCAGAGGTAATGAATCCATGGATGCTGCTCTCCATGATGCTCTGGTTCCTTTAGATGGCACCATCCTCCTGCGCTGGATTCCGGCTCAATTGGAATTCCTTGAAAAAGAGGAAAATTCCTTCATTGTGGAGCAGGAATTGAGGTGGTGCCAGCAACTGCACAGACTCCATGAGGGAAAATGTCGGCACTTCCCATGCTGCCAGCCCAGAGTGGCCACATTCCTCTTTTCTCCAGATATGGCATGGTGACATGGGACATTCCCGCACGGCATTCTGGAATCAGGCCTGGCTTTGGGAGATTGGCAGTATTGGTAGGATTCTGCCAGCTCCAGAGCCAAGGGAAGAATTGGGAATTCAGTTCCCAGGTGGAATGACACGGAGGTTGCTCCAGGATGGCCTCTACAGAGCCAAGATTTTCCTCAAACTATGGGGAAACCACCTGGGAACAAGAAGATTAAAGAAGGCTTGGGCCATCCTGTACATTGTTGGTCCATAGGAATGATCCCCACCCCAGCTGATGGGAATTTTGTCATCTGGAGCCCCCTGTGTTCCAAAAATCCAGAGAAACCATAGTGGAATAATCTCCTTCGGGAGATTAATTTTCCCAAAAAAATTCCGGGAAAATGTGGCAGGCAGAGGAGCTGGGAATTCTGGGTGTTTCTCCCAGGAACTTTTTTATTCCTCTCTGGAACTTTTAATTTAAACGTGGCATCCCGATGACAGGATAAGATGGGAATTTTTCCATCCAGCAGAACAATTCCCTCAGTGAGAGAGGATCCATCCCTCCCTTCCCACCAGGAAAAGTCCCCCTTTTCCTTGGCTGCCCCGAGACAAGACAGCAGAAGGGCATTCTCGGGATCAGTCCGAAGCCTTGTTCTGCCTTTCAGAAGTGCAAATATTCAAGAAAAATGTGGAAACAGAACAAGGATGGGGCAGGAGCCTTTTTTTATCCACTTTGGTTTATTTTTCCTGGATTGTTTTTTTGGGACAGGCTATTCTTTGTCTCTCTTCCCAAACTCATCCCTGCTCTGGCATCCTGCTTCTGGATTGGAACCATCCCCACCAGGATTTTGGGATATGCAGCATTCCCTCAATAATCAATGCTTATGGATTAATAAAGGATCCTAAATCCTGGGAAACTGTGATGGCAAAACATTCCCTGACAGGTCAGGGATGTGGATAAGGCAGGAATTGATCCCAAATAGGTGCTGTGAATTCCTTTCTTTCCCTCCGCCTTCTGTTCCCTTCCTAGACTTTGTCTGTGCTGAACCCATGGGATCAGGGCTGGGAATTGTCTTTCCTGGAATCCTTCCAGCTTTTCCCATGTCTAGGGTGGTCACCCACCCTGAATCCCCCTGCTCATGTCCTGTCAATCCCGTGCCACGCAGGAAACTTGGATTTTCAGGGATCATCGTGATTTCCCATGGATTTAGTTACCTGGGAAAATCCGTTTGTCTTCCTTGTGCTTTGGGATGTCAGATCCCACCATTCCTTATTTTTTTGGAAAGTCATGGCTCCTTTCCTTGTTAAATACCCAAAATCATTCCTTAAAGCAGCATCAGGGAAAAATCTTCCTTCTTTTCCACACTTTTCCCTTTGGATGGAGCAGAGAATAAAAATACTCAGTCTAGCTGAAAAAGTCTGGAAAGATTTGTGGGCAGGGCAAAAATTCCCATTATCCATTCCATTTTCCCTCATTAATCCCCATTAAATTTTCCCCATTATCCATTCAATTTTCCTCCATTATCCATTGAATTTTCTCCATTATCTACTGAATTTTCCACCATTATCCATTGAGTTTTCCAACATTATCCACTGAATTTTCCACCATTATCCACTGCAGTTTCCTCCATTAACCACTGACTTTTCTGTCCACTATCCATTGAATTTTCCCCATTATCCATTGACATTTCCCCCTTTAACAACTGAATTTTCCCCAAATATCCATTGAATTTCTCTCCTTAACCACTGAATTTCCCTCCAATATCCATTGAATTTTCACCCAATATCCACTGACTTTTCCCCCCATTATTAATCCACTGAATATTCCCCCATTAACCACTGACTTCTCCCATTAACCACTACATTTTTCCCTGCTAAAGTTCCATATCCCTTCCCTAAAATCCCAAACCCCATGGAAGCAGCAGTAGAAATTCCCTGTACAATCCCCAATTTCATTATTTTCAGGTGCCAGACAGTAAAGAGCAGGAACAAACTTCAGAAACGGGAAAAAACTCCATCCAGGAGCTTAAAAAAATCCCCAAAAGTCCTAGGGTTGTGTTGTTTTCGAACCTCATTTTCCCACTTAAATTTGCCCTTCCCACCCTGAGTTTGGCTTCTCCCTGGAATCCGGAGCTGTGATTTAGGGAGCTGACTCCAAAGGGTGGAGCCATTTCTCGGGGCCAATTTCATCCCAGTTTTCCTGCAGCGACCCCGCTGTCTCACCTCACTCCCTGAATTATGCCTGCTTTTCCGACACCTCCTGCCAGAGTCAATTGTATGTGGCCACCTCCATATTTCATTCCCACTTTTCCAATGTCTGCACAAGGTCAGGTTGATATTCTCCGGGAATCATCAAGTGACACTTGAGATAAACAGAATGTTTACTCTCTCCATGTGAGCCAGAGCTGATATGGAAATTTATCCGGTGGCGGGAATCGCATTTGCATTCCCACTCTTGGGCAAACATTCCCGGCTCCAAATCAAACAGCTTTGGGGGCTCGGCCCCCTCTTCCCACTGCCGGGAGCAGGGAGCAGTGATTTGGATTCAAATGGGAAGAGGGACACGATGGAGCGAGCCTCAGCTGTAATTGGATCAACTTTGCATCCCAACACGCCAGCCTTGGATGCTCGGCTGCCCAGAACAGCGACTCTGGGTGCTCCCAGTGTTTTTCCAGCACCTTTATCTGCTCTGAGCAGGCTGTGTTCACCTCTCAGTCATTTTTCCTGCTGAGCAAATAAATCCCACTTTTCCCCATTTTTTTCCCTTGTATTTGCATGAAAGAAGGGGAATTGATTGATGGCCTCTTCCAGCTGGGAAGTTTGGAATGGGATGGGATGGCATGGCATGGCATGGCATGGCATGGCATGGCATGGCATGGCATGGGATAAAAGCACCAGGGCAAGGTGGATGCCCAGGTTTGGGATGGAAAACTCAGGATGGAATGGGATAAATCCAGCTGGACGAGGCAGATTCCCAGGTTTGGGATGAATGTTGGGCTGTAGGGAGGCTCATTCTCTCCCAGGAATAAAGGATCTTGCGGGCAAGAATTTCTGCCAAGGTCCACAGGTGCAGGGAATAATGGGAATCTTCCTGAAAATCACCAAAAAAGGGAAGCTACCCAGCGCCTGAGGCAGAGGGAACCATAAATTATGGTGGGATTTATGGATCGAAGAAGGGACACACATTATTGTGGGATTTATGGATCAAGGTGGGCTGAGATCCTACAACTTGTTGCACTTGTACCTTTGTCTCACACTTCTAGAGGGGGGAAGGGCTTTTCCTGCCTATATGCAAAGAAAAATGGGATTTTTTTGGGTCCCTTAGACTGACACACCCAGAGGGGAAGGGACACCACTTTTCCAGCTTTTATCCAAGGAGAAAGGAGATTTGTTTGGTCCCTTAAACTCACATATCCAGAGGAGGAAGGACACTGCTTTTCTAGCCTGATACCAAAGAAAAACGGGATTTTTGGGGTGTTTGCTCACAGATATTTGGGGCACAACAGAGCCAAGGGGTGAAGCCAAGGCCCAAAAGATCCCGGGCTGAGATTCCCAGGAGTAGCGCTGAGCTTCCTGGAAACAGAGCTGACCTTCCCGGGAGCAGGGGCCAAACTTCCCGGGAGCAGGACTGAGATTCCCAGGAACAGAGCTTAAATTCTTGGGAGCATCAGGCTTCGCGGGAGCAAAGCTGAAATTCCCGGGAGCAGGGCTGAGCTTCCCAGGTATCAAGGCCGGATCTGCCGAGCAAAGAAAGGAAGGGGGGAAAGAACTGCAAGAGATGCTGGGATGCAGCTTTTCCTGGGAAAGGAGAAGAGGTTTGGAGCCGGGAATGGTGGAGCCGGGAATGGTGGAGCCGGGAATGGTGGAGCCAGGAACGCTCCAGAAAACCTGCAAAAACCAGAGCAAAAAAGAGAGGAAAAAAACCCCCGAAAATAAATTATTTTAAAGGCAAAAAAGGCGGAGAAAAGCGGGGGGAAAAGCCAATTTTCCTTTTGCAGCGACTCCCTTGGAGCCCCAGCGCCGGCAGCGCGAAGGCGGGAAGTATTCCTGCCATTCCTTGGAGCGCCGGGATGCCACACACATGGTGTTTGTTCACGGCGAGCAAACAGATTGTAAACTGGCTGATAATTTCGGTGCTGACAATGTCATTTACAGCTGTCAGCCCTTTGTGCGCCGTGTTTGCTTTATTCAAATATGAACCCGCCGCCCCTCCCTCCCTGCGCTTCCTTCTGCATTAAAATCCCATCAATTCCCTGCCAGCCCGCCTTATCTAAAATTCATTGGAGGCCAATCACTTGCATGAATGCTTTGGGGTTGCCATGGAGGCAAGAAGTCTAGTGGCGACTTCGGGGGATTAGGAAGTTTCGCTTGGAAAAGCCTTGGAGTGTTGGAGAGGAAAAAAAAAAAAAAAAAAAAAAAAAAGCCGCAGAAAAATCAGCGATTTTCGAGCTGCTTTCAAGCCTCGCTTAGCCACAAATTCTCGGGAAAATCCCGGCGTCTCTCTCTGCTTCCCAGCCCGCTTCCATAATAAATTCAAGGCCGGCTCCTGGTAGATTGATTTGGATCCAGCTGCTTCCCAGGGCGCTTCCCGCAGGTCAGGAAGCATCTCCCATTGTTAATGGAGGTCATGGCACCGCTGTTAAATAATTCACAGCAGCCTCTCCCCGCCTGCCCGGGGCAGCTGCAGATGTTGCCACCTGTATCCCAAACCTTTGGACATTCTGGGAATATCCCAATGATTTGTTGCTCCAGCCAGGGTGAAGCAGGAAGGATCCAGCGGGATGAATTTGGGGGAATCTGGGGGGATCTGGAAGCTTGGAGCTTCCCAGTGTTGTTGCAGTTGGATTTTTGGGGCTGCTTTTCCAGAATAATTTGGGAGCCAGAGCCCCAGATCCCAAACTGTGGCTAAATCTTGGATTTAGGGATTGGAGCAGAGAGGGAAAGGAGGTGTTTATCCAGGGAAAAGAGGGGTAAGACCCCTCCAGACTGACCCACAGGTGACAATTGAAATCACCTTTTTCCATCCTGTGTCATCCTCCTTTTCTTTCCTGCCTCATCCTCCTTTTTTCTCCCCACCTAGGGATGAAATCTCTGAAGTCAAACCTCAAAGGGGAAAAGCCCTAGACTGGTTTGGTGAGTCTGGATTTTTCCCCGCCACCCCCCCCACCCCAAGGAAAAAAAACCCCACAAACAAAAAAACCAAACAAGGGCCCTTATTTACCTTGGGGGTCCTGAAATTCCCAAAGTGCTCTTGAAACCCTTGGAGCTCCACTGCCTGGAGCTTCCAGCACAGCAGGAGGGGCTGCAGCAGGGATGAGATTCCCAGGAGAAAGGCTGAACTTCTCAGGACCACAGCTGAGATTCCTGGGAGCAGAGGTGACCCCATCCCAGAGCCATCCCAGCCATCCTGGCATTCCCATAGTAAATGGATTCATGGCATCAGGGACTATGATGGAGGTGGGAATGACAAGGATTGTCTTGGGCATTCCCTATGATCCCATCCCCTTCCCCCACGGGACAAGATTCCTCCCTTCAACCTGGTGGTGGGTCCAGCCAGATTTTTGGGAAGGGATTCCCTCTTCCTGTGGCTTCCTCTACAAAGTACATCCCAGTCTGGACTAATATTGAAGGAAGAATGGAAATGCCGTGTCCATGAATCCTGGAGCTCCATCTCCTCCTGGAAACCTCACCATTATCCCGCTTGTCCACAAGAACAAACACCCAACACACACCAACCAAAACTCGTCCAGACATTCCTCATGGATCTGGGAAGGGGATGGAAGGACTGGGGCATATGATTCCTGATCCAGTTCCAAGCTGTGGATGTGCCCTGGATAATGCCAAAGGTCCTGAATGGGATTTCTCCTGGTTCCAGCACCCAGCCCAGTGCTGAGGTAGCTCCAAAGCTCATCCAGGTTTTCCCCACCACATTCAGTGGCAGTTCCTGCTATCCCAGGTTGCTCCAAGCCCTACCCAAGCTCTCCTTGGGATGGGAAATCCACTCCCCTCCCAGGATCAAGGCAGCCCAGCCTTCCTGGAAAGCTGGGCTGAAGCCCCTGATGACCCTCAACCTTTTTCCCTTTAATAATGTTTTTTCCCTTTAATGTTCCGTATTTAACCACCATCATTCCCCATTTTTGCCCCTTTTCCTCATCTTCTCCACCTTGGGAAACTTTGGGAATGACAGAGGTTTTTCCCTTGCAATCCTGGCACATTCCAGGATTTGGAAATCCCTGGCCACAGAGCCGCTGATGAGTTTTGTTCCCTTGCTGCTCGGGCTCATCTTCTTTTCAAGTCAGGCTCTTTTTTTCCAAATTACAAAAGAGAAAAAAAAAAAAGAAAAAAAAAGAAAAAAAAAGTGAGAAGGAGCTTTTCCCTGTCATTTGTCTTGCTGAGTATAAAAGCAGGAATAAAAGAGGGAGAGGAGAGGAAAGTTTTCCTTTGTTTCAGGAATGTCTCATTTCAATTTGAAACCAAACTCAACCTGTGTGTGCTGCTTTATAAATTCCAGCTGGGAAAAGGCCTCGGAATTGTGTCAGGGCTGAGCATGGATTGCTGTGTTTTACCCCAGAATGGTGAAGTCCCGGGAATCCTGGAATTCTGCTGTTACAGTAAAATTTAATGCTCAAATATCATCTCTTTGGAAAATCGGGTATTAAAAGATTCTGGAATGGTTCGGGTTGGAATTGAACTCATCTAAGTTTCATTCCCAGTTTTCACTCCCACTATCCCAGGTTGCTTCAAGACCCCTCCAACCTGGATTTAAAACTTCTAGGGATGTGACAGCCACAGCTTTTCTGGGAAAACTCAGTTCCTGCCCAGTCTGCCAGGGAAGGATCCCTTCCCAAAATCCCTGTGGCAGTGGGAAGTCATTCCCGCTTATCCCATCACTTCCTGCCCTTGTCAAAAGTCCCTCTCCAGCCTAATTGCTATCAATGGGACTTGGGATCACCGGGAGATGCCGTGTGGTCCAACAAGCCCCACAACCAAAGCCCAAATCGACTCCCAATGGAGCTCCCTCCTTTTTTTCCCCATTATTATTCTCCTTCCCTTTCACTCTTCCTGCTTTCTTTCCCAAACAAAACCGCCGCCGCCAGCTCAGCCGCATGCTGGACAATGCCTCCCCCACAATCCCACCCCACAATTTCAGGCCTCTCCTGGGATATTTACAACGCATCCCACAGTTGTCATGTCAACCCCCCAGGCAAGGGCAGCCCTAAATCAAGCTGTCAAGGGGCCAGGAGAATCCCACTAGGGAAAAGGACATCCCTGAGTGACACCCAGGGAGCATCTGGCATTTCGGGATCGCCGCTGCTGCTCCCTCTTTTTGGGTTTGGAAGAGGAGCAGGGCAAGGCAGGAATATCAATGGGATGGTGGGGATGGTTCCCATTTTTCCTTTTTTTGCAATGTCAGATGGTGATTTTCCTTCAGGAATTCTGGGGTTGGCAGGGCTGGATCCAATTGTCTTGGAGGTTTTTTCCAGCTTATAAAATCCTGGGATTCCATTCATGACAACCTCTGTCTTCTCTCTACACAGGAGGCAGCTCCTCTCTGTCCTCACCCTGCCCTAAGGAATTTTCCTCCCTTACACCACAATTTCCAGGATCTCCAGGATCAGAGAGGGATCTTTCATCAGGAATTGGAATAATAGGATAAGGAGCAATGGTTCAAACAGAGAAAAGGGAAAATTAGATAGGATACTGGGAAGAAATCCTTCCTTGAGCGGGTGGGATGGTTTTCCCAGAGAATCTGTGGCTGCCCCATCCCCATAATTGTTCCAGGTTGGACAGGACTTGGAGCAACCTGGATTTATGAAGGGTGCGGAGGGGAGGTGGATGGTCTCCCAAACCAAACCATTCCATGATTAAGGAAGAGGTTGTAATTTGATTAAACACCTCAGGCCAACCAAAACTTTCTGCGTTCCTGTTGTATGGGAAGCCCTGTGTTGTCCAAGCCTGGAAATCCATTTACCCTTCCAGCAAGCCAAGCCTCAAGGCTGGAAAACCAGGGTAAAAAGATTCCTGAGAGATTATAGCCCAAAACCTTAGGAGAGACTTTAGTCCTGACTGCTTTAGACCAGGGTTTAGCTCTTACTTAAACCCAGGCTTTGCACCCCGACTGCTCCATTAATTCCGTATTTTCAGCCCTGCGGGATCACTGGGAGTAGTGAGTTGCTGCTCCACTGGGGTTACAACCCCTCAGAAGCTCCTCCTGGCGAAGCAGCCTGGGTGGCACTGCCACCATCAGCGAGGTGACAACGGCGCGGGGGGCACAGACGGGGAGGTGCCAGGCAATTAGCGAGCCCAGCAGCATTCCCGGGAAAGCTTCCCGGCAGGAAATCGCTCCCCAGCCCTCGAAGGCGCGGCTCGCTCGGTGGCCAGATGGCTCCCGAGGCTATTCCAGCCGGGAGTGACAATTTTCCAGGGATGTAAATGACACCGCGGCGGTGGCAGCGCGGTTGTTCCCGGCTAATTGTCGGGCTGCCCATCATTATTATATTCCATGCAGACACGGATTTGCGGCATTTCAGGGATCTATGATTAGGCTTAAAATAAAAAATTACGGACGCTACAGGGGAGTGAAAGATCCCGGGATTTTTGCATCCCAGCGCAGAGTTGGCAAACAAGCTCCAAAGGGCGGCGAGCGCTTCCCTTTGTGTCCTGGCCGAGGGCACGGCAGGATCACAGACCCCATCCCTGCGCTGTTTGCTTTGGGAACAATCGGGAATGGCGGGAGAAGAATGGCACCCCCTGACCATGACTAATTGAATCCCGGCGGGAGCGGGGCCCGGACAAAGCGCCGCTCCTGCCGCTCCAGCCGGGAGCAGCCGACAGTGATTGATGCCGCCGTGATCCCGAACAAGGCTCCTGAAAGCCCCAACCTGCTGTATTTATCCAGAGGCTGCTTTTCCCCTTGGACAAGGTGCCCTTGGCTGCAGCCTCCACCTCTGGCTGGGATCTCTGTCACCACCTCTGGGATCCCACTTTCTCTGCTAGGATCCCTCTATTCCCATTGGACCATTCCCATGCCTGCTGAGACCCCATTATCCCTGCCAGAGCCTCACCATCCCTTCCAAGACCCCACCATTCCTACCAGGATCCCTCTATCCTTTCCAGGACTCCCGCATTTCTGCTGGATCCCCACTGTCTCCAAAGGTGCTGCCCTGATTCCCGATGTAATTCCAAATAAGTCTTCATAACCACTGGCACATATGGACCTGCAGTTACTAGATTTATCCATTCATTCCCTTAAAAGTTCTTCCTTTGGACTGCTTTGCTCCTTTGGAAAAGTTGGAGCAGCCTGTGGGAGCAGCGGGATAGGGAAAGGCAGGAATTCTCCTTCAACATTTCCTTATCTCTCTGTGTCTATCATAGAGGATTTTATTTTGGAAATCCAGAGGCAAAGTCGGATGGGAAAACCTATCCATGGCTATTAGGATCAGCCAGGATCCCAGACTTCCAGCTCAGCACTCTGGAGCAATGGTATCCTAAAAAAAAAACAAAACACTTGGGAAAAGTGCAGAGGGGAGCTCCACATCCCTGAGTTGGGGGTGGCATTTCCACCCTCTGCTCCAAGAAATCCTCACTTTTCCATCAGGAATTCCCACAGCAACCACAAATCCCACGTCCTGAGGGCTGGAATGGGTATCATACCTGCAGTTCCAATCCCAAGATCCTGAAAGGCTGAAAAATGAGGATTTGAGCCGTGGGCTCCCAGCCCGGGTTTTTTTCCAGCTGCCCTGGGCGCACATTCCAAGTTGGCTCCTTCTCCATGCCCTCCAGACAAGTATCCAGGCTCTGGGATACTTCTCTTGGTTAAGGGAAGGCCAGGAAGTCCATTAAATCCTTTCTTTCGGGATATGATGGAATGAAATGTCAGGGATTAATTTGCTCCTCCTGGAGTCAGGACTTTGCGATCCAGGTGCCAGCAGGGCTGGCTCCAGCTCTGGAGTGGGAGTCAACAAAGGTGGGATTGAGCAATGGAAAGCCAAAGGGAATCCAGCTTTTGGACCTTGCTCCAGTGGGATGAGTTTTGTGGCAAAACCTTTTCCTGAGCTTTGCCTCAAAGGTTGTCCTGAGTTTTTTCCTGCCATGCCCTTGTCCTGGAGGTGTTCCTGGAGCAGCTCCGTGTCCACTCCTACAGGGGCAAATCCTGGGAGAAAAGAGCTTCATTTGTCTCCTGGAAAAGGAGGTGACTCTAACTGGGATGTAGAAGGGAAGTTCAGGTGGTTGCTGGAGCTGCTGCAGGAGCATCCCAGGGATTGATCTTCCCAGTGGGAGCATCCTAGTTCCGTGTCCCTGATCCCTTGGGAGAGCCAGGGATACAGCAGAGCATCCCCACTTCATCCAGACTTAGCCAAAACTGGAATCACTGGAATAATTCCTCTTTCACTTCCTCTTCAGGGGAAGCCTCTGCATTCCAAGCTGTGACAAGCACTCTGGGGCTGGAAACATCCAAGTCCAGGAGCATCCCAGAGCCAGAGCATCCAAATCCAGCAGCATCCCAGGTCTGGAACATCCCAGTCTGGAAGCATCCAGTGCTGTTTGCACTTGAATAACTTCACTTCCGCCGCCCTTCCTGGGAAGCGACCACATTCCAGGCTGTAATGAGAATCCCAGAGTAGGAGCATCCAAGTCCAGGAGCATTTCAGGGATGGAACATTTGAATCCAGGAACATCCCAGTCCAGGAGCACCCCAGTCCCTGATCCCTCAGTGAAATCAGGGAAGCAGCAGAGCATCCTCATTCTCAGCTTTCCCCCTAGTCCCTGGGAAGCCTCTGCATTCCAGAATGGGGTGAGAATGCCAGCACTGGAGCATTCAAAACCAGGAGGATTCCAGGGCTGGCACATCCCAGAGTTCGAGCATCACAGTCCAGGAGCATTGCAGGGCTGGAACACCCCAGTGCAAGCCTATCCCAGCCCCTTAGTAAAATCCGGGATGCAACAGAGCATACTCATCCTCAGCTTTCCCCCCTCCCCGGGAAGCCTTCGCATTCCAGGCCATGTGAACCACTCCGGAGGCTCCTGGTTCCCAGCACAGCATTCCCAGCACACGATCCCGCAGGATCTGTACACTTGGCCAGACTGTGTAAACTCTGACATGTGCCTGTCAATCTCTGCCATATTTGCCGACGGCTTTATCCCAGCCTGATTAGTTTCCCGAACAAATTGGAGCAAAGGAAAACATCACCTCCACTCTGGAAAAGCCAACATTCCGGGGAGTTTTCGGATCTCTCTATTTACATGGACACTGAGTGTTTTCCTAAGGCTCTGGAAGTGATGGTAATTGAACAGTGCCAGCATGTGAGGAGAGGCTGATGAGTTGGAAAGGTTTTCCAAACAACGCCGCTGGATTTGGCCGTAGCCTTGGCGGGAATGTTTGTGGAGCGTGCGCCCAGCACAGTGTCAATATTCCCGAATTTCGAGGTGGCGGGAGCAGGACTTTGTTTGGAAAATGGCTCCCTGATATCATCAGCAAGTTTACAAACGACCCGTGGCCAAATAGAGCCAGAGCTTAAGGAAGCACCCGCCCAGGACTCAGGGAATGTTTGCTGTTTGCCCAGGGATCCCAAAGAACTTCCATAAATGCTGCCCTTATCCTGAATCTTGGGAGGCAGCCCTGGGATGACGTAGTGACCCCACCGCTCCTGCTTTTCCAGGGAATCCCTGGGCACAGCAGGCTCTTGATGAAGCTATCTCAGCTGAAATCTTTCTTGGCATTCCTGTTATCCAAATACTACCAGGAGGAAATGGTCCCAAATCCCATTAACCAAATATTGCCAGGAGGAACTTGCGTCCCAAAATTCCATCCCAAAATTCCATCAAAATTCCCATTATCCAAACATTGCTGAGAAGAAACTGCATCCCAAAATTCCATCCAAATATTACCATGAGGAAACCGCATCCCAAAATTCCATCCAAACATTGCTGGGAAGAAACTGCATCCTAAAATTCCATCCCAAATTCCCATGAACCGCTAGAGGACCCGGAAATTTTATCAGAGGGTTTTTCCTCCTGAAATGAATTCCAATTTCCCCTTTTTTTGTGTGGGAAGGAGGAGTGAGGTGGGAAGGGAGCGCTGGGGGTTAATAAACAAATCCCAGCTCCAGAATTATTGATGGAAGTGGGAATGAGGCACGGTGACATTTAAAGGAGGAATTTGTGCTCCACAAATCCGAGCGTGACTGACAGAGCCGGAGGCTCCGGAATCAATACAAATAACCCCAACCTTAATTCCTTGATCCCGGGGAAAACAGCACATTCCAAGCACTCCCAGAAACTCAGGATCAGCCTGTTGGATGCTATCGACTGCTTGGGAGCAAGGACAATTAGGATGTTCCTTAGGGATAGGGCTTCTCCTGATGTTTCCCTGGCATTTCCACAGCAGTGCTGTTCTTCCTATTCCTGAAATGCCAGACTCATTATCCAATATAAAGGGAGATTTCCCAGGATCGTCTCCCTTAAGGAGTGAATTCCTGGTGCCTGAGGGAGATGAGCGGAAGGAGAAGTCAGATTTCCCTCTGGATGTGGGAGAATCCAGCCCCTAAACCATGGAAAACCACATCCCAAGCCTGAGGTATTGCATAAGTGTTGGGAGAAGGAATATAGGGGATTCTGGGATAACTCCATCCTGTGCCCCCATGGACACCTAGATCAAGATGGGAGGAGGAGAATTATTCCTAAAACAGTATTCCCAGCACTGGGAATGTCCACCAGCGCTACAAATCCCAGGAATCCCCATCAGTGCCACTTTCCCTTTAACGTATATCCATTGGAATTTTGTTTGGAGTTCCTTGGGAGAAGCATGGCCAATGTTGCCTTTGGGAATCTGAGATTGTAGGGATTTTCCAACCGCTTACTCCCGGTACTTTTCTTTCCCAGCTTTGGGCACTCATTCCCTTTAGGAATATCTAAAGAGGTGGGAGAGTCTCCCTGGCATCCCTAGGATCATGGCTTTGGATTTCCCATCCCATCCAGAAACAATGGGAAACACACCTTAATTCATTGCTCCCACAAAACCTGACGTCCCCCAAACTCCCAAATCTGCATTTTCCAAGAGCAGGAGGACCCAGAGCACCTTGGGAGCTTATCCAGCTTTTTCCTGGTGTAAGTACAGTATTTCTCCAGGAATTATGGCCACTGGAATTTGCCTGGCCTTGTCCTTGCTCCCATAAAAAACCGGGAGCCGGTGAAAATTATGGGATCAAATCAAGCCTTACTTTGATTCTGACCCTACAGCCACGAGAGTCCCAGAGGGTCCTGCTTTTTTCCTACCCACTTTCCCTAATTTATGGCTCATTCCCTCTTTTCCAATCAAGCCGGCCAGGGGCAGCTGCTCCTTATCCCGGGAGCTGCCATAAACCATGGACAACATTCCTGGTTCTCGGTTGCTGTCAATAGAAAGTCCTTTAGGGAGTGGGATGAGGATCCGGAGGGTGTTGGGAGGACCAGGATTGGCTCAATGGGTGGAATTTCATTCCCCCTTTTTTCCAGGCCTCCCTGAAGAGCTTGGGCTGAGCGGCAATGGCGGCCGGGCGGAAATATCCAGAGGGTTTGATCTCCCAAAAAAAACCCACTCCGGGGTTAAATCCAGCTATTTGTTCAGTGGGAAAAACACCCTTGGGAAGGTGGGAATGGCAGCAGGTGTGAGC
Organism: Irena cyanogastra; assembly: GCA_013397155.1. NCBI lineage: Eukaryota > Metazoa > Chordata > Aves > Passeriformes > Irenidae > Irena > Irena cyanogastra. The sequence continues at coordinate 21,229 of VWZV01004688.1, forward strand.
CGGGACTGGGAAAATCCAGGAAAACAGCACCCTGTCCCAAAATTCCTGCATTTCTTCCTATTCCAGGAAAAAAAAAATTAAGATTTCTACCTTTTTGCCCTTTGTCCCCCTTTTCTGGGATGGGAAAGGATCAGAGAATCCCATAGAACCACCTCCCAAATTTTCTTCTAGAGAAACAACCACCTGGCAACTCCTCTTCCCAAAAATTTCCCTACAAAAATCCTTGGGAATGACCCTGAACTGCTCTTTGCTTCCCGAAACTCAGCCCAAAAAGCCAGGGCTCTTGGATATTTCCAGCTGTGCCTAAATACTCAGGAACGGAATTCCTGGAGATTTGTGGGAAGCAATTTTCAGGGATATATCCATGCCGATCTGGCCAGGATACAGGAAGAATTCCCAGATCCCACAGAAACTCCAGGTGCCTTTAAAATCCTGTCTCCCACTCATTTTTTGGAGACAAATCTGGTGCCTGGAAGGATTTGGGAATTTTGGATTTTTTTTCCTGTGAAAACTTAAAATGGGGGATTTTTCGTTTAATTTGGCATTAATTGGGGTGGAATTTTTAATCCATTTTTGTGGATTTGGGATTTTAATAATATTTTTAAAATATTTTCTGAATGAAAAGTTGTGGGATTTGGAAAAACTGGGATATTATGAATGATGTTTTGAAATAAGTCTAAAAATCAGGAACATTCCAAATATTCCAGAACATCCCCACCTGCTCCATTTTGCTTTTCCTTTACTTCCAGACCTCCAAAAATTAATCATTCTCAGGAATCCCCAAGCGGATTCCCTGTTCACTTCCCACTTGGATGTGACTTGGAGCCCACTACCACTGGAGGAGGAAATTTAGGGTCCAGGTGTTGGAGCAGGGACACAACTCTGGCTGACATTCCTTCCAAAATCCAAACCCAGGAGGGTCAAAAGTTCATCCAGGCCCCAGCAACTCCCAGGAGTTTTTTTCCTGCTTGGAAAAGAGTGAAGGAAAGGGAGAAAGAAGAAAGGAGGGAGAAATCCAATAAATGCCGGGGTGGGAAGGGAGAGGGGCCGACAGTGGGAAAAGCAAACAAGATGAGAAAAAGGGAACAGGCGGCATGAAAAGGCCCAGAATGGAAGATTGGGAGCAGACGGGAGAGGGGCTGGGAAGTGGGAATGTGAGTGGCTGGGAAGTGGGAACGTAAGGAGGTGGAATGAGGTTGATATTCCATGTGTATCCCACCTCACAGGCTGGACTTCCTTCTTTTTTCTCCTTTGTGTCCTTTTTTTCAGGAAAAATCCCCCTGGATACATCCCAAAGCCTCTGCTTTGCCAAGAGTGATCCTGGTCCCACCGAAAAAAAAATGGAATCAAACCCACAAAACCCCTGGAATGTCCCCCTGGATATGGCTGGAGCAAGGATCCACCTCCCTTGGCATCCACCATGGGAGGATCCCAAGGAAAACCCTCTGGAATCACCAGGAATGCAGGGAGGGAGAGGTGGAATTAAAAACTGGGTCAGGACCTGTTTCCCAAAGAAATTCCAGCCCCTCATCTCCATGCCACCCATCCCAGCACTTCAAGGATAACTGGGAAAAGCTCCATGCTTCCTCCTGGAGCCCTTTCCATGCCTCCAATACCGGCTGCTGCCAGGTTTTCTGGGAAGCATTCCTGGGATGAGCAGAGCCCTGTCATACTCTCGGGATTCCACAGTGTCCATGTGCAATCCCAAGGCTTTATGGCTCCCTCATGGAGCCTTCCCTGTGCCCTTGGAGCTTGATTATCCTGGGAAATGGAGCCTTTATGGACTCCAGCTGGGAAGTGGGACATTAATGAGCCCTTCTTGGCACAGCTCCATATGTTTTCTGCCTTCTCCTGAGATGCTGGTTTTTTATGATGACATTTATCTCATGGAAATGAGCCTGAGAATGAAGATCCATGGCCCTTCCTGGACATTTGCAGGAATTGCTTCCCATTGCCACGGATAAACCTGGAAGGAGAAGGAAAACACAGCTAAATATTCCCTCTTCCCATCTTTACAGAAATCCAATAATATCTGGGATTTTAAAATTTTTGAGGAGTTTTTTCCAATGTTTCTCCCATTAAAACACCACAATTTTTCCAAATCCAAAGTCCTGATTCCAAGAAAATTTGCTGCCCAAATGTTGGCATCTCCAAATGCAAGTTTCCTTGGAAATCACCTCCTAGCAGGAATTCCACCTCCAACAATAAATCCTGAGGCGCTAATTCCTTGTTTTTGTCTGAAAAGACCTTTCCTTGGATCCCATCAGGCTTGGAATACAATGAACAATCTAGGGGCAAATCTAGGTGGATAAAGGGAATTTGGAGATAAAGGGAAAAGGGAGCCAGGGATGGATGAACTCCCAGGAGGAGAAAATCTGGAGCTGATAAGAATTCCCAGGCTTTTCAGAGCCGTTCCAGAGGTGCAGCCAGTGGGATTTGGGAGTTTCCAAGGGGCAAATCCATTGGGAATGGGGGATATTGGACCTGTCCGGGTTTGGGATCCCTTTGGGGATATCTCTGGGAGATATTTGGGATATTTTTGTCTCTTCCATCTGGAAAAAACTTGAAAAAAGGTATAGGATCAACCTTGAGATAAGCCTGGCACAGCAACTGCTTCCCAAATCCTGAATTCTCTATCCCATTTTTCCTCCAGTGACCTCAGGTAAACCAGCGCAAATTTCTGAATTCCAAGCCTTTCCAGGCCTGTTGACTTCCCAGAAAAGCAGAAAGTGGAGAAAGCCGGGAATTGGCTGCTCCCTCTGCTGCTCAAAAGGCAGGAGAGGCGGGGTGTAGGGTGGGAATTCCATCCAGCTTTAATTTATCCTGGATTTGAGCATATTCCAGGTCACTGATCACACACACAGTCGAGATCTGTGGAAGAAAGGAATTCTTTCCATCCCTTCATTTGCTTTTCCCTGATAAATCTTTATCCTGATTCCGATAGGATCGCTTCCCTTTTTTTCTCTCCTTCCTGTCTTTTTTTTTTTTTTTTTTTTTTAGGAAAAATACACCTGGATACAGCCTAAATCCTCTGCTTTTACACACTGGGCTTTGGAATCCAACTTTGCCAGGAGTCATCCCTATCCTATAGAAGAGATGGGATCAAATCCACAAAACCCCTGGAATTTCCCTATGGATGCTGAGATAATGCTCCCTTGGTGTCTTGGAGGGTCTGGAATTACTGGGAGTGCAGGAAGGGAGAGAGGATATTTCCAAGCAGGAAAAGCTGAATCTGCTTCATCTTTCCCGATTCCAAAGAGCTGTCCTAGAGCAGCCTAGCCCATCCCAGATCCCAGTTTTCCATCTTTTCCCTCCCTGGAAACCAAAAGCAGCGGATCAATGGGAAATATTCAGCCAAGGAGTAAATCCAGGTTGGATGGGGCTTGGAAATAGTGGAAGTTGTTCCCTATCCATGGCAGGGAGTGGGAATGGGATCGTCCTTAAGCTCTCTTCCCACCCAAACTATTCTGGGAATTCATATAGGAAAAAAATTCCAAACTAGGAAAAAAATCGGAGACTAAAATCTTCTATTTGGAAAGGAGGCAAAGGAAGGGTTAGATTCCACCTGCTACAGATCAGTCCAGGGATTTGGCTTTCCCAAGAACAGAAATAGGGGGATATTCCAGGATGGTAATACACATTGGATAACGGGAAGTGCTTGGGATTTCCCCCCTGTTATGAGACTTAAATTAGTTCCCAGGAATTCTGGCCTCAATCCCAAAAACTGTAATCCCTAAAATGCTGAGATCCAATAGGAGCAACATTCCCAAGATGAGAAATATTTCCCTCTTCAAGAAACACCTCCAGAAGTTTTCCCAACTCATTTTTTTCACTGGAAAACAAAGTTCCAAAGACATCCCGACAGTTTTCCCACTTTTTCCAGCCTCCATCCCATCTTCCCTCACGCTTAATCTGCCTCATTTGGATGATTTGCATCCCTATTTCCCGGTTTTGTCCTTCCCTTCCTGACTGTTTGTTCCCACTGATCCAAGGGCATTACTCGCTTACATCTTTCCCAATTTAATGATATTTATCCGTCATTGCCTGGGAGAGGAATTGGCTGGATCTCAATTTGGCAACATAAGTTTGGATTGCTTCCAGGATAATCCCACAAAACACATGGAATTTAATGTCCCCTTTTAATGTCCCCATCTGCAGCCACTGTCCTTGGGATAAAGCCTGGATGCTGCTTTCCAATTCTCCTTGTGGAATTCTGCTCTCTGTCCCAACTCTATTCTTGCTCCACCCACCAGGGCAGGTTGGTTGTTTTCCCTGGATTTTCTGGATGATCCAGCAGCTGAATCAGAGTGATTTTTCCTTAAATCCACTTTGTGCTGAAGTCACTGAGGCAATGGATCATGGAATTCCAGCATAGATTGGGATGCAAAGGAGCTTGTGGATTACTCCCCTTTCAGCTATCCCAGGTTGTTCCAAGCCCCATCCAACCTGGATTTGAACATTTCCAGGGATGAAGTAGCTACAGCTTTTCTGGGAAAACTATGCCAGGGCCTCCCCACCCTCACAGTGAGGAACTAATTCCCAATATCCCGCCTATCCCTGGCAGTGGGAGGCCATTTCCTGTATCCCATCCCTCCATCCCTTGTCCCAAAACCACACCCTGTTTGCACCAAAGACTCAGCCTCATCCCAAAAAACTCCCTTGGATGGTGCAGACCGGAATCCTCCTCCATTTGGGGGAGTTATCCCCATTTTTGAGGTGTAAAGCCACATTTTTTCCACAGGGATAAACGTGCAGGAGCCAAGCCCTTCCTGCAGTGGAATACACAGAATTTTTCCAGCCTGGATCACCCGGCTGGAAGGCTGTGAATCCCTCCTTTTGAAAAGTGGGATGCTCCCCTCCTCATTCCAGCCTGGAGAGGCAGCTTTCCTATTCCCCATCCCAGCGCTGCTGTTCGTTCCCAAGGCTGATCCTGGGGTTTTTGCGCCCTTTCTCAAAGTCCCTTCTGGGACTCGATCCCAATTTTCTGCTGTTTGCTTGCTACAGTGGTTGGGAGCCGGGATAAATCTTGGAACAGGAAATAAAAACCCAGCAATTCCTCGTGGAAGCAAAGAAAGCCACTAGAGGGACCTTCGGGCTGAGCCACAGCGAGGTCACACCCGGATTCGGGGGGGTGGGGGCGGGGGGGCACACCCAAATTCCCCTTTTCCCTCCCCTCCCGCTGCTCCAGGGTTGTCCCACACATCCCACACGCGTTTGCTTGGGAACTCCCAATTAATGCCCTAAAAAGTCAGGAGTGCATTTAATTTCCCTTTTTAATAACTTCCCTCAGCTTTTTCCATGTGAGGAGCCTTTGGGGGAGTTTTCCCTTTATTCCACCCCTTTTCTTCTCTCTCCCTGACCACTGAAAGCCTCAAATTAAAAAAAAAAAAGCAGGGAAAATCTCCCGGCAGGAAAAACGGGAGGCAAACACAGGAGTTAATTTCGGCTGGAATAGCTGCGGCTGTTTGTGGTTGTCCCTGACTCCGGAGCACCTGTGTTTGCTCACGAGCTTTTCCCAATCTGCCACAAAATGCCTGGGATTGTCACATGGGCCTGGAGCTTCCCGGCGCCTTGGGAATGAAAAAGCCGCAGCTTTTAGCGGAGTTAATCATTAATGCGCCGGCCTTTGTCCCGTTCCCGAGGCTGACAGGCCTTTGATATCCCAGATTTACCAGCAGCGCCTGGAGCCAGGTACTGAGGAGCACCCTGCCTGGAGCTGGCCTTTCCCTTGGGATTCGCATTCTGGGGTGTTCCATGCACTCTGTGCCTACCCGGGAGTTTTCCCGCAGTTCATCCAACCCTCTATCCAGCCTCATTCTTCTTTTGGGATAAAAATCCTTTGGGATATCTGCCTGAGCTTTTGGATTCCTAGGAACTGGAGGCACCGGAACAGGAATGCAGCTGCTCCTTCTCCTCTCCTGGTTCACTGTCCTTTCCTAAATTTCTGCCTCCCCATTGCTTTTCTCAGGGCCTGGTTGTTCCAGTGGCACAGGGAGGGAAAGCTCCAAAATGGCTCCACATCCTTGGAATTCTCCCTTAAAATCATTTTGGAGCAAAATCCCCCCAAAGGAAGGCCCTGTTTTTCCAGGGGTTGTGGGAAAGAGGGAGAAGGAAAGGAGGGAAGCTCTCCCTGGGCACCAACAAGGACTCAGTTTCCTTGGAATTCTCCAATAAAATCAGTTTTCCATCATCTTGGAGAAGAATCCTCTCTGAAGGAAGGCCCTGTTTTTCCAGAGACTGCGAGAAGGAGGGCACAGGAAAGGGAAAACTCTCCCTGGGAAACTGAACACAATTCCACTTCCTTGGAATTCTCCTATAAAATCATTTTGGAGCAGAAGCCCCCCCAAAGGACAGGAGGATTCCCATAAAACTGTTGGAAATGCGATTTGTGCTCCTGGAGCTCTGAGGCACAGTCAAACTCCAAGGTTCCTGAACTTTTCCTTGACTCCATCAAATCCTGACAACTCCTTCACAGAGCTGCCAGGACAGGGATGGAGGAGGACCTGTGCCCGGGACTTCCCAAGGCTCTGTTCCTACATTTATGGCATCCAGGGATAGGAATCCAGCTGGATCCCCCCATTTATAGTGCCCAGGGATGGAAATCCAGGTGGATTCCCCCCATATTACTAGCTGGAGAATTTCCATCTCAACTCCCAGTGCAGGTGGAAATCCTAAACCCCAAATTTAAGGAGGAATTAAGCAATCCCTCAATCTTTTGGCCATCCTGTTGCTGCCTCTGGAAGCTGGATGGGAAAACTCAGCGGGTCCATGGTTTGACAATGCTCCCTCTGGAATGCCCAAGCGGGAAATCTTGGAAAATTACCCAAGAATTGCAGCCTCTGGGAAGAATTTTGAGGCCACTTTTGCAAAGGCAATTCTGCCCCCGGATCCCTCCTGATCCTGGCACACCCCAAAACCACAAAGGAATGTGGGGCTGGCTCCCAATTTTTCAGATCCAAGAGGAAACTCCCTTCAATGTCCAGGATTTGCCTGGGTGACTCATGGAGATAAAGCTCCCAAGGTCACTGAAGGAGCCAGGAAACCTGGAATTCTCCTCCACTGGCTCCCTGCTCAGCTGGGATGTGCCTGGACAAGTTCTGAGCAATCCCTGGAGCTGCAGCATCCCCCCAACCTCAGGCTGGAATATCCTGGGTTGGGTGGAATTTGAGGATCAGGCCCTGAACTGAGAGCAAATCCAGGGCAGAATTCCTAAAATCCAGGGAAACATGGGAGCCACACAGAGCTTTGATCCTGTTACCTGCCAAAACACCTTGCGAGGCTCTGCTCTTTTGCAACTCCAACCAAGAATTCCACTTAAACCACTCCAGAGCCAGAGAGCCAGGATTCCAGCCTATGGAGAACACGGATCCACCCCCAGGCCAGACTTCCAAGGGCTCTCCAGGCCTTGGAAATGCCTCCGTGTTCACGTAATGGCTGGAATGCTCCGGGAGCTGCAGCTTCTGCACCTTTGGCTCCAATCCCTTGGGATTATTGGCTCCTTGAAACCTTGGAAAACCAGCCAGGGAAACACAGGGGAGCCAGGATGTGGGAAGCAGAGCTCGAATTCCAAAGCCCACTGCTATTCCTTCCCATCTTGGAGCAGACTCCATCTCCCTCGGGATTCCAGCTGGGAAATGAGGCCAGATCCCTTTGGAGGATGGGGCTCTCTGGGACTGGCCACCAAGAAGGTGAGAAGCGGGATTTTCCCTCCTTTCTGCCAAATCCTGGCACTGTGGAGGTGGGAAGACGCCCCAGGAGATGGGCAGAAGCCTCTGGATTTCTCCTCACAGCCTCCAATGGAATGAGGTGTGAAGCCCTTGCTTTGCTCAGTCCTTATGGAATTATGGAAATATTCCAGCTGGAAAAGACCTCAGAGATCATCAAATACAGCTTTTGTCCATTTCCCACTTTATCTGAGCATTGAGTGACAATTTCAGCTGCTCCTTGGACACTTCGAGGGATGGGGACTCTACCAGCATCCCACTCTAAGCCTTTCCATAAAGAAATTCCTGATATCCAACTGAACTTCCCGAGGCCATTCCCTCTTATGTTATTATTTGTTTCCTGAGGGAATATCCCGATTCCCACCTGGCTGCACCCTCCTTCCAGCTGAAGGGTATAGCTTTCCAGTTATAATTCCCAGAGGGAAGATTTCCTTTGCTTTCCACAGGCTTTAGCTAGGAGCTGGATGTGTCTGCCCTGGGGGATATCCATGAATTTAACACACTGAACCTGAAGCTGGAGTGTGCTGGAAACAGGAATGGGGCTGCCTGGGATCGTGGATAAATGAGCATGGGATCCGCTACCTGGGAGGAAAACTCCAGGTTGCTAAAAGGCTCTTTGATCCAGTGGGGAGAAGATAAATGGGATAAATAAACAGGACCTGCTGGAAGCACATCCACACTGGGAGCACAAATGATTAATTATGGCCTTTTCCAGCCACAAAACTCCAATCCTAGTCCTTAAAAAACTCTAGAGGCTCCAAGGGAAAAGCACATTTTAACACTGGCCTCGGAAACTGCTCTCAGAGTGAGTGATCCAAGCTCATTCCCAAATCCTTGTTTAAATATTTTCCCTGCTCTTTCCCCTCCACAACCCGTTTGCAGTGTGCATCCTACACCAGAGCCAGGGAGGAAGCGTTCCTGGAAAAATCACAAAGCCACTTTCAGCCGCAGAAATCCCCATCCCAAATTCAAACAGGGAAGCCTCTGTCCCTTGCCAGCCTAGGCTGGGTTTCCGCCCGGAATTAGGCAGGGAAAGGGAAGGGGCCGCTTTTCCAGCTGTGGGGTGGAAATCCTGCTTTTTCCGAGGGGCTCTTTCCAGGCTCTGCACTGATCGGACAGTCAGGACTTCCTGGATGGATGACCACAGTAGGGAATGCTCCGGGGAGAGGGCTGTGGGCATGAAAAATGGGTTTCCATGGAAAAGCCTGGTCACTCTTGTAACAGCTCTGTCTGGGAGGGCTGGAAAAGCTCATTCCTGGAGCTGGAATCAGATAGATATTTGCTGGAGTATGGGGTTATTCCAGGCCAGTTATTCCAGGGAAGGGGGTGAGGATCTTCAATTTGCCCCTTGGATCAAATCCAACCTTCCGGGAATGTCCTGGGAAGCCCTCTCAGGATAACCCCTCACAGCAGGGGATTCGATCAGCCCCTTTCTGGTGACATTCCCAGTGACCCAGAGCCACTCCAATGTTAATGGGATAATGAGTCTTCTGCGGGGACATACAAAATTCCAGGGGATGCTCTGGAGGGCTGGGATGGTCGGGATGTGGCTGCACATCCCATCCTGCACATTCCAGGCATCTCCATTCCATTAATGTGATGGAAACACACCCTTGTCCCGTGGAGGAGAGGCTGGAAGGAGCCATCGGCAGCTCCAAGATTATTTTCCATTATTAGTCAAGAGCTAGACATTCCCAAGGTTCTCTGTACAACCAGGAGGGAGCAGAGGGTGGGTGGCACAGAACCTGATTTTTCCCAAATAAAGCTCCTTCCTGCTCTCATCCTAGCAACTCCAGTGGCAGCTGTCCCTGCATCCTGCACATCAGGAGCTCATTCCCACCCTCCATGTGTCCCCTCACTATCATCCCACCAGATCCCACAAGGACAGACTGGGCTCGCTGCCAGGAAACCAAGGAAGTTATGGATCATCCTGATGTGTAACACCAACATATTCATGGCTGATCCCTTCCAGGTGGGATATTCCAGAGGGTCAGAGAATGCGGAGCTGGTGTAACCTGGAGGTGACGCTTGGACCAAGGTCTGGATGTGACCAAGGCATGGATGTGACCAAGGCATGAATGTGACAAAGTCATGGATGTGACCAAGATATGGATGTGACCAAGACATGGATATGGTTGGAGTTCTGGAGAGCAGGTCCATCCAGGGTGTTTAAGCACCAGGAGACTCCAAGACTTTGTTCAAAAGCCAAGGGAACAGCTCAGACCTCCTCTGTGGTGGAAAGCTGGGAGCTGAGGACTCTGGCTGTGCTCCCTTCCCGCGGGATCAGCCGGCTCCTGCTGGGCAAACAGAGCCGGATGAGATAAGGGCTGTGTGCACAGCTTTCCACCAGCAATTCTGAGCCCGACCTCCCTTCCCTACATCCACCTGCTCCTGGCTCCCTCCCTGTGTCTCGGCCACACTGGCCTCAGCCCCTTCACCCTTCCCATTCCCACTGCGAATATTCCATGCTGCTCCCACATTGTGCTGAGGAGATGGTGCTGGGCATGCAGCATCCCAAAAAAACTGGTGGAATACCACCCCCAAACAAAACTTTGGGAAGATGAGTGGGAGGTAGTCAGGATTTTGGGGTTGGCATGATGGGATAAGTCCCACCAACATGGATCCAGCTGACTGGGAATGGTAAAACTGAGTTTAATGTTAACACTGGGATTCCTGGGAGATTAAGCAGGACAACAGCAAGACTGGAGGGCCCCGTGGCTCAAACAAAGGGATCTGGGAGTGAGAGCAGGGAAAGACGGATGGGTTGTTAAACATTGCCAGCATACCTGGCTGGAGCCATTCCCGGCTCACTGGGGACAGCAGCCGGGATTTGGGGTGGTGGATCTGACCAATTCCAGCCAACTTCTACCCTCCTCCTTATCTCCGCTCACACAGGGGTGATCTAGGGATTCCAAAGGCGCTCCAGGATATGGAAAACATTCCTGGCTGCCTCAAGGTGTCCAAACCCTCCCTACCCAGTGGGGGCTGCCATGCCAGGGGCTCCCAGTTTTCCCAGCGGAAGGAATTTGGGAGAGTAGTGGTGTCTCCTTGCAGGTTTCCCCCTTCCAAACATTTTCCACAGGGTCCATGGGGTGCCCAGTTGGGCAATATGGAATTTGCTCCAGCCTCTAAATCAGGAGATTTTCACCCTCCTCGGGTGCTTCACCTCTGACCATGGGATCCATTCAGCCTGTAGGATCAATTGTCCTTAAAAAATCAGGAAAACCGTGGGATTAAAACTGGCTCAGCCAACAACATCCCCAGGCAACCTCTTCCCTGTTTTCACATCAGGTGAAAATTGTGTCTGGGGAGAAAATCGGGATAGATCCCATCAACTTCTTTGCCTCTCTATCAGCTTCTCTACTCTCCATCAACTCCCTTCCCTGCTCCTCCATCAAATCCCTTCCTGGTGTCTTCCAGCGGAGACAAGCCACTAAAGAATGGGATGTCAGGGCCACTCAGCTGCTCCCCTCCATCCATTATCCCATTCCGAAGGTCTCACCTGTCCAAGAGCCCCATCCATCCCCATTTCCAGGTGGCCAGGGCAGCCCCTCCCCTTCCAGTCCTTGGAGCCCTCTGCTTTCCATCAGATTTTCCAAGACAATGCATGTCTGGAAGCTCCTTAACTCCTCGGAAAGGGGGGGTTTGTGGACACAGCCCCAGTGCTGGGGGATGGGTCCTGGGAAAAACTCACTCCTGAGACACCCCTTCCTTCCCAGAAAAATGGAATCATGTCACCCCAGGCTTTTATCTGCACTTTTGAGGGAGTTTTCCCACTGTTTTCCCCTGAATTGGATGCTCCTAAAATCCCTGGTATATCCATGGGGGTAATTAATGGGATGTATTACTCTGTTCGACATCCCAAGCCATAATTTGGGATTAGAAATATGAAATCCTCTGCCAGGGAAGCAGGTGGAATTCTGGAATCTTAGTATGAGGCCAGGAGTGAGAGATGCCTTCCAGGAATCATCTCTTCTGGATGGGACCTTCCTGGGATAACACCAATTCTATCACCTCTTGTGTTTGTGGGGTTTCCTGGGAATGTGTGACCCCCACAGGAATTGCCTCTGCACCCTCTGCACCTCAGGCTGGATTCAGGGAACCCCAATTGTCCAAGAAACTTGGAATACCAGGAATTCCAAGGCTGTCCAAAAATTCCAATGAAAATATTTATTATATTTTTTAAGATTTTTTTAATATTAGTGTTGATATTCCCCTGATATTTTGGTTATTTTTATTATTATTCCCACCATTCCTGAAATTATTTCGGGGTTGGAGCTGAGCATTCTCAGCACAGACAAAACATGGGTTTGGGCTGTGTTTTATCTCCCCTCAGGTGGGATAAAACAACCCAATGGCAAAACAACCATGGACATTGGAAGTGCAATGGGCGGATGAGGGTCCCTGAGTCTATCCAACTGGACCTGGAAAATTTTGGGACAGTGCTGGAATGGTGCTAAAACGATCCCTCATTCCAAGGCCTTATCTCATGGCAGAGAACCTGTGTTGGCACCGGTGCCGGGGCACTTTATTCCCTTGGAAAGGAAGGCAGCAGAATTCCAGTGCCAAATCCATTGTTCCTGGAACAGGAATGACTCTGAGTCCTGCTAGGCTACAGAGCTCCCATCATCATTCCAGAGCTCAGGATTACCCAGCTTTGAAGCAGCTGAGGCAGGAATGCTCCTTCCTCTCCACTTTGCGGCTTTTATTCCCTGATCTTTCCCCCCACCCCAGTTCCACGATTTAACTTTGATGGGAATTGGAAGGAAAGGAGCTTTAAGGTCACTTCCAACCTGAATCATTCCATGATTCAGGCTGGAAGCAGCATGGTGGGAAGCTGCGTGGAATCCCCCAGGACCAGGAATGTTGTCTCTGGCTCTGGGGTTTGAATGTTGGGGTGAGCTGGACACAGGTGGGAAGAACCAAATGCCAATGGGTTCCAGAGGATCTGAGTGCTGTTGGATCTGGAACAGCAGGATCAGAAGGCTGGGAATCTCCATAGGACATGTGAATGTTGATCATCTCTGGGTGCTTCCTGGCCACCTCTCCCTACGTTATCCCACCCCTTGAGCCCGTGCATCCTGCGGGAAGTAGCCACTCCCTCTGGCAGCTCCTTCTCCTGGCTTTGTATCCAATTTAACCACTGGATTTGAAACGCCAATGGAGTTAAGAGGAGCTGATTAAAAAGCAGGAGCCTCATCCCAGTTTTTAAACACGGAGTTGCTTGGCCGTATTTACATTAGTGTCAACTTTAATTTAAATCCCACATAACGATATTTGCTTCCCTAAATTTATTCCCCGGGAACGCCATGCAAATTATCTAGCACCACTGGCACTTTCTCTTTGTCTCTGGTGGAGTGGCTCTGGAATGAGCTCCTGGAATTGTCATTCCGCCTCTTTAACGTCTCATTAATTAACCTATCCTGCTTTTGGGATGAGGCTGGAGCTGGTGAAGCCCAGAATAGGAATTCCAGCTGGATCTGCCTTCGGAATGGGAATAGAGATAGGCTTGGTGTGCCTCATCCCTTCCAACTTGGGACATTCCTTGGGAAATCATGGAATTAAGGACCCCAACCATTGTAAAGACATAAAACCCCTTTCCTGAGGGATTTTGGGATGAACAATCCCAGGAATGGAAATCCAGTTGGATCTGCCTTTAAAATGGGAATTGGGATAGGCTTGGTGAGCCTCATTCCTTCCAGCTTGGGATATTACATGGGAATTCACAGAATCAAGGAGCCCAGCCCTCTTCCTGAGGGATTTTGGGATGGGTCATCTCAGGAATGCAGTATCAGAGCAGGGAATATCCAGGTTCTCTGGGATTCCAGAGATATGTGGGATGAGCTGTGAGCAGTTCAGGAACAACAGGAGCCTCTTGTCTTCCAGTCTGACCACCCTGCAGGAAAAAGTGGGAAAAGGGAGAAAAAACCCACAAAAAATCCGAGAATTCCATGGATTTTGGGGAGAGCAACGGAGCTCTGGGATTCAGCAGAATCCACAACCTTTTCCCTTTTCACTCCTAAAATCCTTTCAGGATTCTTTCCAACAGCCCAGGGCTATTCCTAGCTCCCAGAACCAACAGAACAGAAAGTGGGAATGGCAAAGGATGGATCATCCCTGCTGGCCTTGCTCGGGATGCATTTAGAATTCCAGCATTTCCCTGCCCAGAGCAAGACAAGAGGTGGACTGGATTAGAAGAGGGAGAAATTTTCCTGGATTTGCAGGGAATGAAGGCCTGAGTGCAGTGGTGCCCAGCAAAGATATTCCCAGCATTTCACATCTGGCTCCCAGATAGATCTCCCAAGAAGGACGATGCATGTTTAGGATTTTCATATTCCAGGCTCATTGTGCCCTAAATAAACATGGAATTCTGCAGTTGGCAGATGTATTCTGCATCTCCAGCTCTGGCTGAAATATTCCTTGGAATATGGCATTCCTGCAGCTTGCTTGGAATGAGAACAGAATTCCTTGCCCAAAAGGGTTTCCTTGCCTCAAGACATCTTCCTTTATCCCAGAGGATTTTCCCTTTATCCAAGAGGTTTCCCTTGCCCCAAAGTGCTTCCTTTCCCTAAAATGTTTCCTTGCCCCAAGAGGTTTCCCTTTTTCCAAGAGTGTTTTCTCCTTATCCAAGAGGTTTCCCTTTCCCTTTATCCAAGAGTGTTCTCCCCTTATCCGAGCGGGTTTCTTTTCCCTTGCTCCAAGAGTTTTCCTTGCCCCCAAAGGGTTTGTCTGCCCCTAAAACCTTTCCTTGTCCCAAAAGGGTTTTCTGGCCATTCCCAAAGATGCCAATCGAAAGGTGTAGGATGAAGCATCCAGGGGCACATGGAGCCTCATCCCAGAGCCTGGAGCTTGGCTTGGGAATGCCAGCGGAGGCAGCTTTTGCTGGATCCATGGAATCAGGGAAGGGCTGTGCTCTTTCCTGGCTGGAGGAAGGGGCTCCAAAACAAAAGGGATTCAGGATCCATGGAAAAGCCATGGGCCAGAGCCCGGATCTTGGCTTGGGAATGCCAGTGGAGGCACCTTTTCCTGGATCAATGGGATAAGGGAATCAGGGAATCAGGGAAGGGCTGCAGCTGTGCCCTTATCTGGCTGGAGGCCGGGGCTCCACAACAAAAGGGATTGGGGAGCCGGGTCATCCATGGAAAATCCATGGGCCCGGCATTGTGGCTGCCCTTCTGCTGAGCAAATAGTTCAAACTGTTCATTCCAATCTCCCATTCTCTCCCTGGAACATTGTTTGTGTCCTTGCATTTCATTCCGCAGGAAGATTGCTCCCTGGGCCTATGAGCAAACAGTCCGGAAAAGACCCAACTATCCTGGCTTTTCCCTGGAGAACTGGCATTTTTATTCCAGCTCCAAGCTGTCAAAGAGCTGGAGAGTTTATGTCGGGATCCTGAATTAATTGCTTTAAGCTGGAGCAGCCTCCAAACGGCCAGGAGATGTTTATTAATAACGGTTCTCCCAGTTTTTTCCAGATTGTTTTTTATTCCAAGCTGTGGTCTCCCATCCCATGTCCTCCATTAAGTGCCTGGCCCAAGGAAAAGCCACTCACAGGGAATTAGGGAACGGGTCCTGAGGTTTTGGCGGCATGGCAAGCTCCCAGTAGGCCTTCGGCAGGGAAGGAGACGGAGATGGATCAGCGGGAGAAGGAGCGGGATCGTGTTTAATCCAAATATCTTCGGTAATTAAGGAGGAAATTAATGCTGGAAAAAATTCCAGGCAGGAATTAAATGGATTTGTGTTAGACATAAAATGTTTGAAAGCTTTGAAGTCACACTTTAAGGAATGAAGGAATAAAGTAATTCCAACGCCGCTGGAAAAGCGGGAGCCGGGAGTGCCTTTGTGTAAATTTTCCACTTGACTTTTCATTATCTACCTGCCCCAAATTCATCTGTATGGATGGGATCAACATGGAATGGGAGAGATAAAAGCCCGAATAAATGTGCTTTGCATATCCCACCGATAAACCCCCCTCCCCTTTCCCCAGAGCTGCTTTTCCAGGCAGCTGCATTTTCAGGAATAAATCATTTTGCCAAGGGAAGGAGAGGGAAGCGGAGTGGGGCTGCTCAAGTGTTTGCTTGGAATATTGATCCTGTCAAAGGAACGGCGGTTAATGAGTAACTGGGAAAAATACGCCGGATCTGCCTGGGCTCCCTGCCGGAGCATGGATACGGCTCCTGGCCCAATTTGGATCCAGGAGCAGAGCCTGGGACAGGGCCCTGCATCCCACAGGGGACACCCTGAATTCTGGGGTGTTTGAAGTCTCAGGACTTTCAGTATCCCAAATCCTGCCATAATCCAAATCTTGCTGAATCCCAAACCATGCTGAATCTCAAACCTGCAGAATCCCAAATCCTGCCTTATCCCAAACTCTGCCACATCCCAATCCCTGCCATATCCCAAACCTTACTCTATCCCAAACCCTGCTACATCCCAAATCATGCCCTATTCCAAACCCTGTTACATTCCAAACCTGCCACACCCTAAACCCTGATGATTCATCCCAAATCCTGCCCCATTCCAAATGGTGGTGCATCCCAAACCCTTCCCAAACCCCGCTGATGCCCAAACCTTGCCTTGTTCCAACCCCCTTGCTCATTCCTGCATATGATCCCATGGCATCAGCCTCTTGCACACCCAGGTGGTTCTCCCTCTCCTCATCCCAGCAGGAGCTATTCCTGATCCCAAATATCCCCAATTTCAGCTGGATGAAGAATATTCCTGCCTTAAAACCAGCTGAAATTCCTGCCCTATCCATGGGATGATCCAGAGCTTGGAGTAAGCTCCCTGTCCTGTCTAGTTCTCCCTTCTCCCATCCCTCCTCCTTTTCCATGAATCCCAGCACCTTGGAGAGCTGGATAATGCTCCTTTCTTTTTTTCCCCCTTGCAAGGAGAACTCCTGGTGGGATTTATTTTCCCGTTAGGAACAGGATAAGGAAAAGGTTAAGAGCCACTTCAGGAGATCCACCCCATTCCAGGGCTTTTATTCCTGTGGAAAGCCCGATCCCATTTCAGCAGCTCCCGTCATCCCAAGTGGTTAATTCCTTCTCCTCCTCCTCCTCCTGCTCCTCCTTTCCCTTCTCACATCCTTGTGCCAGGAAAAGCAGCCCTACTCCAACACCTGCTTCCCGCCAGATTTATTCCTTGGAGGATCTTTCCTCATGGGAATATCTCCTGGTCAGGCAGTGGTTTTTGCCTGTCCTTATGGAAAAGGCCCTTTCCAGTCTTTTCACTTCTCCCCCTGAAAATTCACATTGGGAATTTATGGGGAAGACAGTGTGGAAGGAGGGGAAACAAAAGGAAAAGCAGGGACGAACTAGTGACTTCCCAAACCAGAGATTTCCTCTGAATGCTCCCAAAAAACCGACTCTGCTGTCAGCTTGACATCTGCAGGGATTTTATGGGTTTGGGAATGATGGCTCTGATCGGAACCAGGGGAACAGAAACTCCTGGAAAAACCTCTTTGGAAGCATTTCCCACCTTCTGTCCCCTTTTTCCACCCAGGGCTGCTGGATTTGTTCCCCCCCCTCCATTCCCAGGAGTGATTCCAAAATGGATTTGTGCATCCAAACTTCCATCCCTTCCCTGTTTTCCTCCCACTGTGGATCCTGGAGCTCCAAGGTGGGGCATTTCAGGAAAGCTTTGGAAGGGGTTTAATGCCCACTCACTTTTTTGGGATTTTTCCTGCTGGAATTTTTCCTCCTCTCCAAAGCCTTTCCTGTGCTCAACCTCCTGTGCTCAATCTGAGGGATGAACAGGGGAAATCTCCCTGTTCATCCCTCTGATTTCTGGGAAATTCAGCATTCCCGAGGTGCTGTTGTGATTTTACTGCTGTTTCCACGAGGGCCAGCGGGATCCATATCCAGGCCATGTCCCCATTCCTGTTGGGAATTACTGGAGCGTGACCCAGGTATCGCTGCTGAGGACAGACACAAAGACGCAATCAGAGATGGGAATCTTGGCCTTTAATAAGGATGAGGACATGAATGAATCCCGATTTATCCCAACTCCCGCTGCCACTGACTCCGTATCCATTAGCTGAATAAATAAAGGAGAAGGCAGGGAGAGCGGCAGCAGGGAACACAGAGCAGGAATAAGCAAAGCATTCCAAGGGCTCCCAAATCCCTCAGTATCACTGCCTTGGGAAGCGGAGCAGGAATCAAATCCCCACCTTTCCGTTACAGCTGTTTTCCAACAGAGATAAGAGCATTCCTTGTAATGTTGGTGGGAGAAAACCCCTGTTGAAAAGTGCTCCTTCCCAATGGAGAGCTCCTCGCCCAGCCTTCCCTGAGATCCGGATACAGGAATCAGTGAAATTTCAGTTTGGTGGGAGCCAAAGCACAGCCTCATCCCAGATGATCCCTGCCTTTCCCACATTTTCCTTGGAAAAGGGCTCCATGGTCCGGGGGAAGTGGAGAGGGTGGAGCGGGAATGAGGTGGGATGTGATGAGGGAGAGCTGCTGGAATGGGGTGGGAAAAGGAGAGAAAGAGGGGAAGGGATGAAAGGGGAAAAGGGAGAAAATGGGGGAAAAGGAGGGAAAGGGGTAAAGGGAAATGAAAAATAAAGGGAAAAGGGGAATGGGAAAAAAGAGGGGAAAGGGAAAAGTAAGGGAAGGAAATGGGAAAGAAAAAAGGGAAGGGGAAAGAAAGGAAAAGGGGGAAAGGAAGGAAGAGTAAGGGAAAAGGAAAGGAAAGGAAAGGAAAGGAAAGGAAAGGAAAGGAAAGGAAAGGAAAGGAAAGGAAAAGAAAGCAGAAGCAAGCCACACACCATCACGCC